>JAPWTK010001104.1:0-87208 GCA_029963805.1 Aromia moschata | reverse complement strand
TATTATAAATGCAGTTTTACATGCGGCAAGCAGAGATTTCCAAACTCTAGTCATGGATGAAATGTTTTTCGATAATAGTTTACATAGTTAGTGGTGGCGTGGGAATTTGTTTACTTTATACTTTACATGGCACTTTAAACTCGTTTAGGCTTTTCATAAAAGCACAAGAGTATTTATTTATAAACGTCAAAATGCAACATAACATAGTTCTTTGTTTTGTCATGGCAATCTAGAGCTCGATAGTTCAATTAATTGTTAAACTTGCAATTTAAATAATTTGCACTGTTGAACTGTTGGTACAAATGTCAATGAAATATACAAGATATACAGGGTGTTTCATTAAGTTGAACTGTAAACTTTTTTTAAAAGATAATACAGAAAATTTACTCATAAAAAAACCGCGTGGATAGGTGTCAAAATATAAACGAAAACCCTGTACTTTTTAATGTACTTAAGGTAAATTTGGTTCAGTACCGACGGTTTATCTGCGAGTATAACCCAAAACTTTCAATTTAGCGAATAAAAAACAACAGGTTTTTACACATTTATCATCCTCGACTGCCAATATTTAAAACTTTATAATCTAGCTGTGGGGAATTTAGCGACCTTCTTCTCTATTAGTTTTTTTTCGTTTGGTTGGATTAGGTCCAGGAGTAAATAACAACTATTCGATTTTTTGACAACGTTTCGGGCTTTATTTCTCCTTCATCAGGGCTCACTACAATTTTATACAGAAGTAGATATAATATATAGATTTTGAAAAATTACATATTACTACAGAAAAGCAATTGTAACTTTTACTTACATCAATGTTGTTATTGTTGTCATGTAAGGTGGTACGTTACAAACATTGGCGGCACTGTCTATATACATATATAGTAAATGTATAAAGATAAAGACAAAATACTATTAACAGGACAATACACTTTAGAAATTACAATAGTAATGAAGGTTTTTTGAGAGAATCTAACCTGTCGTACGCATATCACATTTGTGTTAGGGAGTGGGAAGCAGTATTATTAATGGATTTGAGACAATGAAGAATAATGAAGATATTATGTTTTGAAATTATTGTTCTTTTCTAGAATATTGTAATAAACTGAATTTAAGTCGTCCATGTCACTAAGTTTATTAACGCTATTTTTTACTCATTTTTATTTCTACCATTTCTAAAAGTAATCGTTTTTTTAAGGTTTGGTTCTGTTCCTAATATTTTACAGTTTTCAAAGTTGAATTTGTGTTCTGGATTATTGATTATGTGTTCCACTAGTGCTGTATGTGTCTTTTTTTCTTCTTTATTTAATGTTCTTATGTCATATTCACGTTCTTTTATTCTATCTTTTAAATATCTTTTTGTTTGACCAATGTAAACTTTATTACAGTTGTTAGAGTCACAAGTAATTTCGTACATAACATTCGATTTATCTAGTTTAGAAGTTTTTGATTTTTAATTTGCAGTAACATTGCGCAACTGTATTTGAATTTTTTATATGCTACAGCTATTTTATCTGTGGTGAGAATTCGTGACAAGTTTTCGGACAATGTATGTATATAGGGTAACTTGAAATATATATTTTTGTTGTTGTTTTTAATAACATCTTTTTTGTTGTCTTTCTTATTTATTGCTATTTTGTTCATCACTTCATTCTTAATTTGTTTAACCAGTTTTGTTGGATAGCCGTTTTGTTTTAATAGTGTTACAAAGGTATCTGAATTTTTACTCCAACCATAGTTTTAAACAAAAACTTAATATCACAAAAAAATTAACTTTAAGGGCAATTAACTTGTCACATGATATGTATCACCAAAAAAATATGCAGTGAATTGTAACACTATTAAAACAAAACGGTTATCCAACAAAACTGGTTAAACAAATTAACAATGAAGTGATGAACAAAATAGCAATAAATAAGAAAGACAACAAAAAAAGATGTTATTAAAAACAACAACAAAAATATATATTTCAAGTTACCCTATATACATACATTGTCCGAAAACTTGTCACGAATTCTCACCACTGATAAAATAGCTGTAGCATATAAAAATTCAAATACAGTTGCGCAATGTTACTGCAAATTAAAATCAAAAACTTCTAAACTAGATAAATCGAATGTTGTGTACGAAATTACTTGTGACTCTAACAACTGGAATAAAGTTTACATTGGTCAAACAAAAAGATATTTAAAAGATAGAATAAAAGAACATGAATATGACATAAGAACATTAAATAAAGAAGAAAAAAGACACATACAGCACTAGTGGAACACATAATCAATAATCCAGAACACAAATTCAACTTTGAAAACTGTAAAATATTAGGAACAGAACCAAACCTTAAAAAACGATTACTTTTAGAAATGGTAGAAATAAAAATGAATAAAAATAGCGTTAATAAACGTAGTGACATGGACGACTTAAATTCAGTTTATTACAACATTCTAGAAAAGAACAATAATTTCAAAACATAATATCTTCATTATTCTTCATTGTCTCAAATCCATTAATAATACTGCTTCCCACTCCCTAACACAAATGTGATATGCGTACGACAGGTTAGATTCTCTCAAAAACCTTCATTACTATAGTAATTTTTAAAGTGTATTGTCCTGTTAATAGTGTTTTGTCTTTATCTTTATACATTTACTATATATGTATATAGACAGTGCAGCCAATGTTTGTAACGTACCACCTTACACGACAACAATAACAACATTGATGTAAGTAAAAGTTACAATTGCTTTTCTGTAGTAATATGTAATTTTTCAAAATCTATATATTATATCTACTTCTGTATAAAATTGTAGTGAGCCCTGATGAAGGAGAAATAAAGCTCCGAAACGTTGGCAAAAATCGAATAGTTGTTATTTACTCCCTGGACCTAATCCAACCAAACAAAAAAAAACTTTATAACCTAGTTCAACTAGAGGTTTTACCAACCATAAGCAGCGTAAATCCTATATGAGATAAAATTTAAATAGATCATCGCCTATTACGTATGCTTAAGCCGCCAGATTTTTGCATGTAAATTTTATCATATTCTCTTTCAAAGCGTATTTGAAACAGAAAAGCCAGCAGGATATTCAGTCCTCCAGATAAATTGAAAGCGTGTAACTTTTAAAATGTTTATGAACAGAATACGGCTCGGTTAAAATCAAAGGTGCTTACTGGAAGTGAACACAAACTTTTAACTAGGAGCAAAGAAAGTTTATCTATTAAAGTTTCTACAAACCTGGAACATTTAAAAGTTGAACAGGACATAAATGTTGTAGAAGAACGTATAACGAATGAGAGCCAAGGGTAGATATGGGATCAATATTATTTGCATTATTTTGCGCTATTCCAAAATTTACAATAAAGGGTATCTAAAGTCCAGAATAAATGAACCAGAATATAGAGCAGCAGACAAACATAGACATTTAACTGATGTTCACACACTTAACAACACATAAATTATTATCTGAGACTTTGTGCCACGAGTCCTGCTGATAAAAGAAAATGATATATAGGTTGTCCCATTATCAAGGAACCACAGCGAAATATTGGATAAAAATATTACCAAACCTACCTTAGTCCAAAAGTTGTTGGTAACCAAGATACAGGGTGTGAAACTTTACTCGTATTTTCGATAGTAATGTAGGATTAATGACCTGTTTCTATATAACTGTAATTAACTAGTGGGATGATGAGTTAACTATGAGGGAGTGAGGAGATTTTTCACTTAGTCGACGTTTCGCAAAATTTATTTGCATCCTCAGGACTAAGCCTTTTGATGTTATTTGTAAAAATAAATATGAATGAGATATTTTATCGAGAATCGATATCCATAAATAACTTTTTTTCACAAAATTTGGTGACGGGTAGTTCCTTGGGAGAGGGATTTTAATTTGTCAATCATTTTAATTGTAGAGGGCGCTTTCTGCAGCATTCTGAGTCTATAAAAACTGGTATAAGTTTTTTTGCGCATTAAAATGTTTGTTTTTATTAGAAATATCGATTTTACCATCATTAATTGACAGAAAATATTAAAAAGCCATAAAAAAAGTCATCAAAGTCGGCCAAGCAAAAAAGACGTATTTCTATTCTGTCATAAATGTATAACCTTATTTAATTATCAAGGCTGTCACGTTATGAGAGAGCCATTATTTGTTTTACAATTGTGGTGACAGATACTTGTCAAAAGTTTGACAACAACAAAGTTTCATTTTTAGCTTCGACGTAACCGCTATTTCCATGTCTCTCGTTCATTGACAGACTTAACTTTTTTTGACGTCTCTATATATAGTTTTTAAATATAAAAAATATTATTTTTTAAAGAAGTTATTTACGAAAATCGAAAATAAAATTAGAACTCTCACACCCTGTATCTTGGTTACCAATAACTTTTGCAGGTAGAGTTTGGTTAAATCGTAATACTTTGACTCAAAGAATCTGTAGTTTCACTGTGTCTCTTTAATAAAGGGATACCCTGTATAATAAAAATAGATATAAATGTAGGTATTTGTTATTCTCCAATTTGAAAACAGTAAATGTAATACTAATGATAATGTTTCGTTTCAATCAAAAAAAGTAAACAAAATACATGGACGTAGTAAAAAGTAAGTAAAATAAGATTTATTTTTGAAAGAAATTGATTTTTTTGGAATTTTCCTTTTTACTTAAATCAGAATATATACTGAAGAACCTTCGGTGTAGAAAAAAGTTCACAGTTGAACACTTTTCCACATCGAAACTCTTTTTTCAGCCAACCCGTGTTTCGCCAACCATGTTGGCATCATCAAGACTTATGTAATTAAAACTCATCTTTCGGTGTGCAGTGGAGAAGTGTTCAAGCGTCATTTTTTTTAGAGTAATTAGTAACTTTGTTTTACAATTCATGTTGAGAAGATCATAAATGTTTCGTTAAAAAATAGATGCTTGGTTTACATATCTTCTACATAAATCGCTCGAAGTCCATTCTGAAAACCCTATACATAATAATGGCACGAGTATAAGGGCAAAAAAATTAACACACGCAAATTAACCATTTGAAATTGTAATCGTTGCTGTACGGCCTTTGACAGGAAATTGTTAGTGTTACATTGCAGGACAATGGGAAAAGGAAATACGTTAATAGCCGATATTTTATACCACGAGAGATAAAATCCTTTTCCGGATCATCAAAGGGATAAAGGATTACCATGCATTTTTATTTTCGTTTAACGAGTGATGATCACATTAAATTTAATTCATAATGTGTTTTAACATTAAAAGCCGCATTTACCTACTTGTGTACTAAATAATTATTGTTGGTTAGTAAATTTTTTGTAGGTATTCTATTTAATATTTGATTAAAATTTTGTTACTGAAAATTCTGACATCTGTTTAACATCTCAGATAGCTTATACGCAGAAGATAGCTTTCTCTGTGAATCCCTTGAAGAAGAAATAGGGACATCATTTAAAACAAATATTCATACTTCAAAAGCAACAGGACATCTGATAATTAGGGTTGGCCGATCGGGCCGCTAAACATCGGTACGTTAAATAAATTATTATTTAGTGTGATGAGGTGTATATGTCATCGACGCCAGTTTTACCTTAATAATAAAATGTCACACGTGCAAATGCTTAAAAAAACTGTCATTTGCTGAAGAAGTGAATAAATTCATCGGTGATTTCGAGGATTTATTTTATCCTGGAGTGGGTACTGGAACCTTCGGCGTAGAAACAAAAAACTGGACGTTTTCCACGAAACACAGAACTACTACACTTTTCTCGACGCGCGTTTCGCCAACCAAGTTGGCATCTTCAGGAGAAGATTAAAACTAAATTCTAGCCTACACACTTGCACTATTTATACTAAATGTGTTGCCATGGTTCACTGAACCCTAACTCTCTTTGTTTATCAGAGCAAACAGTGGACTGGTGGATATCGGACCATTGTCATTATACATACTACTGTTACACTTAATGATTTCTAAACTTTCAAAAGTATCCAACTGTCTACTGTTTGTTACATTTCCAATTAATTTTAAATTATTTGTGTCTATCCTATGGCTGTTGTCAAAAACGTGTTGGGCAACACAAGATTTTTCTATTCTGCCATATTTCAAATGAGTCATGTGTTCTTTAAATCCAGTCAAAATATATCTTTTTGTTTGCCCAATATACTTTTGATCACAGTCTTTACAACTTATTTCGTATATTTCTGACTTTTCGTTATTGTTGGTTTTGTCTTTGGGGTTACCCAAAAGCGTCTGTAGTTTATTTTTAAAATTATAAACCAAATTGATATTATTATTATTTTTTTTAATATTTTATTTTTTTTATTTTATTTATTGTCCGCGGCTGAATTTAGGTTCATATGGTAACGAAGCAAATTTCGAGTTGTCAGTATCTCTACGAAAAGTCGTGGAATTGTACAGGGTTCTCTTAAAAAAATAAAAAAAATAATAAGGAAGCATAAATTTAAGAGAACCCTGTACAATTCCACGACTTTTCGTAGAGATACTGACAATTCTAAATTTGCTCCGTTACCATATGAACCTAAATTCACCCGCGGACTATATATTATTTTTTAAAATATTAATATCAATTTGGTTTATAATTTTAAAAATAAACTACAGACGCTTTTGGGTAACCCCAAAGACAAAATCAGCAATAACGAAAAGTCAGGAATATACGAAATAATTTGTAAAGATTGTGATCAAAAGTATATTGGGCAAACAAGAAGATCTATATTGACTAGATTTAAAAAACACATGGCTCATTTGAAATATGGCAGAACAGAAAAATCTTGTGTTGCCCAACACGCTTTTGACAACAACCATAGGATAGACATAAATAATTTAAAATTCATTAGAAATGTAACAAACAGTAGACAATTGGATGCTTTTGAAAGTTTAGAAATCATTAAGTGTAACAATAGTATGAATAAGGACAATGGTCCGATACCCACCAGTCCACTGTTTGCTCTGATAAACAAAGACAGTTACGGTTCAGTGAACCGTGGCAACTAATTTGGTATAAATAGTGCAAGTTTCAATCTTCTCCTGAAGATGCCAACTTGGTTGGCGAAACGCGCGTCGAGAAAAGTGTAGTAGTTCGGTGTTTCGTAGAAAACGTCCAGTTATTTATTTTATGATGGTGTGACCGTAATGTGTTGAATATATAAGGAAGAATTGTTGTGTAGGGACAAACGCGATTGTAGAAGACACATAAATAGTGTGAAACATAAACTTACTTTTAATGTTAAGTGCCTGTGATGCACCCCTGAATGTACTCGATAAACAATCATTTCGTGAGTTCTGGAAAAAATACGTTCCATGGACTTTACCAGGTCGCACAACATTAGTAACTATCTACCAACTGTATGCAGTGACTCACTAAAGTGGATAAAAAAAGTGCATGGCTCTGGTATTGTAACGTATTGACGAGACAACAGGTTGTAAAAAACATTATATTCTAAAATAAATGTTATAATACTGGACCCTCGAAAATATACATTCCAACTGTGTTATTAGATAGTAAAATACAGCAACATAGTGTAATGGCAACCCAATTACGAGGGTGGTGTTGAAGACACTCGAATGATTTGAACTGTCAACAAGTCAGTAGGCCGTTTGCTTTCAGAACGCGGTTGCAATTTTTTGCATGTTACGTGCAAAGTGTGTGATTTACATCTTGTAGCAGAAACTATTAGACAATGTTTCCCAACGTATTAATAGCAGGTACAAAAAAAGCGTTCCTAAAATCCCCTTATCGTCTTTGCGAATTTCACAACAAATGTTCTGGTATTCCCGAACCACCACAACCAAATCTTACTCTTTGGGGAACATGGTTGAAATAAAAATATATTATTTTACAGTTCAATCCTGCCGAAGCTGCAGCTATTAAGGAGAGCTAGACCGACTCTCAAGATGCGATAGCAACTACAAAGGTTTGTATCTACAGATTCATTAAGGAGTAAAAAAAGTATTTTTATCATGCTTGTATTACATCAGTAGATGTCGAACGGTCGTTCTCAAAATATATGCACATATTTTCACTACAACGAACAAGATTCTCGGAGACAACTATAGAAACTTTATTCATTTTAAAGAAAAATACAATTATTATTTACTGGAATTGTAATACATGGAACTACGAATCTATATTATAAAAAAATATTTTATATAAAAAGACCCGGTGCAAGAAAAAATGCAACGTTCGCTTGAGCAACGGATGGCGACCAAGTTTTGTATGAAACTGGAGAAGAGTGCTGCGGAAACCATTCCAATGTTGAAGAAGGCTTTCGGCGTCGATTGCCTTTCGGACAGGCAAATTTTCTGGTGGCACAATGCCTTCGCAAAAGGTCGGGAAGATGTCAACGACGAGAACCGCGCTGGACGGCCATCAACCTCTAGTTCCGACGACAATGTGAAACGTGTGCGTGACTTGTTGAACACTGACCGTCGTCTAAGTGTCCGTTTAATTTCCGAAACATTAGACATTACGAAAACCATTGTTCACGAAATTGTGTCGGAGTCTTTAGGAATGAGAAAGGTGTGCACGAAGCTCGTGCCAAAAGTGCTAACGGACGATCAAAAAGCGAGGCGCGTCGAAACCTGCCAAGAACTTTTGACCACCTGCGAAGACAACCCCGCTTTCCTTGATGACGTCATTAGCGGGGACGAAAGTTGGGTCTTTGAATACGATCCGGAGACGAAGAGGCAAAGTGCGGAATGGCACACGTCGAAGTCCCCTCGCCCCAAGAAGGCCAGGATGTCCAGGTCAAAGATCAAGACAATGCTGATTGTCTTTTTTGATTGCCGGGCATTGGTCCATCATGAGTTCGTTTCGCAGGGGACAACCGTAACCGGAAAGTTTTACGTCGAGATGCTGAAGCGGCTGAAACGCAGGGTGAATCGCGTCCGCCCAGACATCTCAAAATCCTGGAAGCTTCACCACGACAATGCGCCTTCGCACACCTGCTTCCTCCTGGCCGATTACCTCGGTAAGGCAGGCATTACCGTTGTTCCCCAGTCTCCCTACAGCCCCGATGTGCCCCTCCCAGACTTTTTTCTGTTTCCGCGCCTCAAAACCTCAATGAAAGGACAGTATTTTGTGTCGGTGAAAAACATTCAGAACGCTTGCACCGACGCTTTAAAGGCGATTCCGGAAAACGACTACCGTGCGGCTTTTGATGCGTGGAAGACCCGCTGGAACCGATGTGTGGACGCAGGAGGAATGTATTTTGAAAGTTTCTAAAGATTTGAAACACATAGAACCAACAAAAACCATTTTTCAAAGCTCACTGACATTACTTTCCGGACAAACCCTGTATAGCAAAAAAATATAAGAATTACAAATAAATAAATAAATTATTAGTTGAGAATAGATGAACGAATTTTAAAAAAATTTAAAAACTAACGAGCACAATGACTGCAATGTCTTGCAAAATGGGAAATTAAAAATTGATGTCAGAGATTTTTTTGTAAAATCGTTACCACAAAAAAATATACTGGATTTGTTCCAAACTTTACAATCTCACCCTATATTTACCAGAATGATTCATCTGAATTCTTATATGACTATCATCATCGTGATACCTCTTATATTTGTTCTAGTAGTGAGGAACAGAATAAAATATACTATTTCAATTGCAAAAAAGAACTATACTTCATCTATTTCACGGAATACTATTTTCTTTGACGTTCTCTAATAAAACAAAGCACATGAGTTACTGGCACAAATACAATCAAACCCGCTCACCGCATTTACGATGAAAACAATTTCCTGTTTACTTCCCAATTCCTCGCGAGAAAACCTAGAAATGAGGTAGTGAATATTCGATAAAAACTGTACATTGCGAAACACATCGCTACAACAAAAAAGATAGAAAGAGAGTGTCACTTTGTGTATTGATCGTCCGTTCCAGTTTCGGTAATAAATCTTTGATAATAAAATTACCGGACGTATAAATCTACATATGTATATGTATGTACGTTATCCGATTCTGTTTGATTTAATGACGTCATATCTTGATATTATATTGGGTAGGGATTATCAAAATGGCTCCTGATATTTTGTATAGATTGAAAATCTGATTAAATCTGCACCGTTGCAATACATAATACAGAGGTTCGCTGAGCGTGCTACATTTGGGATTTATTTAATTGGATGTTTAATAAATATTGTTTGATTTTTTAGATAAATCGATCTCAATTAAAAAAAAAAATGACGGATGATACTACCATATGATAACAAATAATGTCACTGACAGATTAAAGGTACATATAAAGCAAAATAGACGAATTTTAGTTTTAGCGGATAGTGAAAAGCCGGATCCGCTATTACTTTGCGTTCGCCTGTATAATACAAGGTGAGTCAAAAATCCCGGTATGGCAGAATAACTCGGCGGGAGTGCATTTTAGGGAAAAGTGTTAAATACCCAAGTTTTAGAATTTTTCCCTGGTTATTTAATAGTGACCTTGGGTTTGACCTTTTCCATGACCTTAAAGATAATTTAAAGGTCAAGCATTTTTTTTAATGGAACTCCATTCTTTTGACGGCGGATTTTCGCAGTTTGAGGGGGTCACTCAAGGCCATATCTGAATGTAAATTTTTCTCCTCTCTCTATCCTGCGTCAAAAGTATGGAGTCTCTTTAAAAAAAATCGCTTGGCATTGAAATGACTTTTAACGTCATGGTCAAGGTCAAATCCAAGGTCACCATTAAATGGCCAGGAAAAATTCCACTATTCAACATTTTGCCATAAAATGCACTCCCGCCGAATTATTCTGCCGTACCGGGGGTTTTAGCTCACCTTGTAGAAAACCATGTCGAGTTGGATCTCTCACGTTGTTAGATTAGGTATACCATCCAAGTTGTTGTTTCATTTATAATCCTAAAAAGACTGGTTTCTACAAAGGTTGTAGAAAAAAGTATTATTCAAATACCCGCATTCCAAAGATGCCATTTAAAAAAAAATCATATTTGCATATTTGCGATCAAAAGCTCATAATATGTCTGTTTAAAAATATGCTAGACTCCAAATGAAAGTAACATTAAGAATAGAAAAGTGCATTACTGAATAATTAAACTGCAAATTCGTTGAAGAACAAGAATAAATAGAAAAAGAAACACACATTTCAATTAGTTTTCATATTATTATTTATTATTGCTCTAATTTAAAACAATTATTAAGTGATTTTCATTATGAGTAAAACTGTTAATTCAAAATGAACAAAAAAATCGGTATTTTCTGCAAGATTAGGTGCAACTATGGTAACTAAATTTATTACAGAAGAATTAATTACATTGTATTTTTTTGTAATTGTTGTATTGTAACAACATTTTGGTCGTCATGTATTGTCCTTGGGGTGAACCCCATTGTCCTCAGTTGAATAGGTCATAACAACCCCATCAGGTCAATTTAGAGCGATCGGTTTCTGACAACTTTACAAATACGCAATCATATACAGGGCGTTCTATTTCAAATTCCAAAATTGAAAGTACTTTAGAATTCAAACATATCAAATATTGCATAAGCAGCATTTTCGTATGCATACTGTTCTCCTCAAATCACAATTTTATATTCTAAAAATGCTGGCAGTTAAAGCGTGTCTAATAATTCCGCTGCCACCTAGTATATCACAGTTATTCAGATTTATTTAGACTATATTTTAATAGGTACATTTTTTTTAAATGTGACCCTTGACATTTAGAAAATCGTCCCTGAATACCGATTATATTTTTACACTGAAAGAGATGTTTTCCTCTCAAAGTCAATTTCGCCATCATTCCACCCACCCACTCCATAAAAACGCAAATAATCAATTAGGATTTTAAAGCATAATTTTTCCGCACTTGAAAGGCGGAGCAGACAAAACCGCATCTACTTCTTTTAATGTTGTATTGGGGAAGTAATAAAATTGATTTATCGAGTCTCCCCGGGATGCCATACGGCTTTTCTCAATTTTCATACCCACGCAGTATTTTCAATTTGAGCGGCATATTCACGTAGCGTAGTTTCATGAAAGCCTACACACACCTAATTTCGGCTATAGGTAGATATACTTTAATTATATAATGTATAATAAGAATAATTTCCGTTCAGTGTCATTCGTAATCATAAACGACAGATACAGGATTTCGACCTTATTAGGTCTCAGTAGTGTGGTATATCTGACGACGAATACTAAAGAACGAAGAGAACTACCTAGTAAATGTAAAAGAGACTCGACGTGTTCCGGTGGGTCTGACATGGTGAGTAACCACTTGATGTTGTTATTGGAGCACACCACTAACGGACAGTTATGCAGTGTAACAGTTGTGCAAAATGTAAAACTTGTATTTCCTCTTTTTTTATTTGTCCGATTGAGATTTATGTTTAATTCCACGGTAAACTTTGATGGACTTATGTATTTTTAATCCCTTCAGTTTGCAAAGTTTAGCACCCAATAAGAAAACACAGTAGATTTTTTTCGATAAAATTTTGATACATGGATATTTAAATGTAGTTAAATAGCTTCGTAATATTATTTTTCATATATACATATAAAAAATTACTAATACAGCTTTCTGAATAAACGACCACTTCAAAGAATCGTAGCAATCGCCATGTTTTTGTCATAAAAATAAAATGATCACCCTTCAGGGTAATAATTAAAAAAATAGCAATGGAATTGCAGAAATTTCACTTCCTTCTTAAATTTCCAGAGGTGTCAACCTGAAAAACAGGACACACTGTATGTATTTACATACAGAGTAATTGCTTATTTTGGGTTGATTCATAATTATTCGCCATTTGTGTTAGTGAACATTTCTTTATGTTTAGTTCATAAAAATGCGTGTCAAAAATCAAATTCATTTATACTTTACCACATCGAGAAAGAATGGAAAGCAGCAGCACAGTCATTCCGAGGGCTCAACTTTCAGGTGATGTCAGTTTGAAGTACAATCTAGGAAGAGGTCCACCATCGGATTTCGACAATCTGGCACTTCTGGCAGCCGTGGAAAAATTTGGCAAGCAATTAAAAGGACCCCGCACAAAATAATTGGATTTCTGACCTTACTAAACACTTCTGAAATTTTGATATGTTGTAGGTTATGACCCCCTGATTAAAAGTTCTCATGGACACAAGACCCAAAAATGGACAGATTTTGAGATATAGAGGTTAGAAGAGCATTAATTGCCTCTACGAGCGCCGTTGTGTGTGAATGAGTGTGGGTGTAGCTGTGAGGTTTTCTCTTTTGATTTATGGTTAATGTTTGGTTCGCGGTTGATAACATATTAGAGTGATATATATGATTAATTTTAATATTCCTGAGTGAAAAAGTAATATAATTATAAAATGATTTGACCTTGAATGATCTTGAAGCGCAAGATCAAGGTCATAGTCAAGTCATATTCGAACTTTTCCCCTCATTCGATTTCCAGGCTCAAAAGCATAGGGTCCCACTTATGAAAATCAGTTATACCTTGTAAAGACTTTCAAGGACAAGGTCATAGTCAAGGATTAGACTGCATTAGATTGCACGAGCAAACTCCTACATCTATTGTAATTTTTTTCTCCGGTTAATATATTATAAGGTAGAGGGAGGTTTGAGTAGGACAGTGTAGGTATTTGAGTACCTACTAATCTAATCAAGGATTTAGATGTCGGCAATTAATGACCAACTTATCTATATCCGAGCTAATATATCACAGCTACATCCACACTCATTCACACACAACGGCGCTCGTAGAGGCAATTAATGCTCTTCTAACCTCTATATCTCAAAATCTGTCCATTTTTGGATCTTGTGCCCATGAGAACTTTTAATCAGGGGGTCATAACCTACAACATATCAAAATTTCAGAAGTTTTTAGTGAGGTCAGAAATCCTATTATTTTGTGCGGGGTCCCTTATAGGAATTTCGATGAGTTTATGGTTGGTGGCCAATGTTAAAGCGTGGATTGCCTTTAAGAACCGCGACTTCTTTTTGCGTGAAATTGTCCGTCTGCCAATCAAGTGGGAAGCAGTTATTGAAGTAGAATGTGAACATGCACCAGACTAATCATTTAAACATGTTTTTGTTGAATTTTTATGATTCTTTTTTTCATAATAAATATTGTTTTAAAAACGGCGGATAATTATGAAACAGACCAATATATTGACCCATACGTAGTATACCTGGGTTAATTTAACATTTTCTAGAGATAGGAAAAAATAGGTGGAAACATATGTGATGTAGATTATTCAAAACTTTTAGAATCTTATTATTGGAAAAACGACCGAATTTCGCGTTTTCAAAATGTGACACAAACTTTAGTTGTTATTTTCTAATCCCAAGATGTACCCTCTATATCTTTGCATATTCCATTAGCATTTATTTTTCTAGTTTTAAATGATGTACGTAGGAATATTATTATGTGCTGTTTGAAAGGAGCCACTTATATTAAATACATAAAATATGTAAACATACAGTGCCATCCATAAAGTTTGCACCATATGGGAAAACATTTTGTGTTTGCATTTAAGTCTTTAAACTAAAATAACACCCATCAAACCTTGGTTTGGTACAAAAAAGAAAAAGTTGGTAATATACTAGTAGCATAATATGAAAATTTGAAATCTACCCAAGAGTAAACTACCTTCATTTTCAACCCTAGAGAAAAATATTGTAAAGAAAAGTTATTCCTTTGTGACGGTTTAGCTCCAATATGAAGTTCCAGTGCAGTATGGTGAATAAGCGGTTGCTGACATTTTTTCAACTTACCCTCGTACCACAATTCGAACGAAATCGCTCATCATTAAAATCGTATTTTCTGGAAACTCTTATCCAAGAAAAATATTGTTATTGTTCAAAAAAATGTAAATGGGCAACGAATAACTCAATTATAAAAAGGTCAGCAAGATAAAACGAATTTTTGGTGAAAACTTTATTTTATGTTTAAAAATAATACAAAAAGTAAATAATTATGGTAAAAATCATAGAAAGCACACTTTTAGACGCGATACTTTTGTAATAATATTTGAGAAACACGCAAAATTATTTTCGTTAAAAAGTACAGTAACATTTAATTGAAACATTTTAAAACGTAATTTATATCGCTATATGAGGATATTTGAAGGAAAAAGTTTATATGACCTTTACACAATATTGGTCATTTATTGGTTAATGTCGAGAAAGAAATGTTCAAAAGAATTAGTTTATGTATCCAAAACGAAGGAAGACACACAGAGACGTAGAATAAACATTATTGAAGAAGAGTTGCTTTAAAAAGGACGCTCTTCAGGGTTCCTTTAATATTTCTATTTGTGTAAAATGCTAATGTCTGTTTACTTGTTACTTTTACTGTTTCTTCTATTTCCACACGTGGGGTTTTCAGAATACTGATAGTTGTTAATGTAATTTTAGTTTTCTTTCTCTATTTTTTATTTTTTTCATTTGATGTGTATTTGTAAGTTTCATGTAATGTCTTGCATTATATAAGTTTTGCTCTTCATTGATATTCTGCTGTCATATTTCTTTGTAAAATTAAAATTATTTCCACCTTAGGTATAGCAGTCTTTTTTTGTGAAAAATATTTATTAAAAACGTTATTATAAACGCGCTTTCTAACTCTTTGCATTATTCTTGAACATAAAATAAAGTTCGCACCAAAAAATTCGTTTATTTTGAACAATAACAATATTTTTCTTAGGTAAAAGTCTCCAGAGAATACGATTTTAATGATGAGCGATTTCGTTCGACTTGTGGTACAAGGGTAAGTTGAAAAAAATATCAGGAAACGCTTTTTTCACCATACTGCACTGGAAGTTCATATTGGAGCTAATCTTTTACAAAGGAATAAGTTGACTAGACGGTCAAAAGAATTTCTTAAATGCAAACAAAATAATTTCCCACATGGTACAATCTTTGTGGATGGCACTGTATTTGAGCGGAACGGCTAAAATTCCTTGGGGGCACAACGGACAAAAATCCTCGGCTGTGATCCGATTCGAGGCCAAGCAATCAGTCACGATAGTTGACGGGCGAGCCAATGGACACCGCTGAAAGTGAAACCAAAATCTGACACTCTACTCATAAATTATCGTATGTACTTTTGGGCATTTACCCAACGTTTGGTCCGCTCGGAAGTGTCATCTTAAGAAATCACACCGCAGATATCCGTGAAAAAGGCGCGACCCTACTGGATGAAAATATATCAGCCTTAAGGAATATTCATAATGCACACATTCTGTGTCAGATGCCGTGTAAAGTTCCCCATAATTTATAACACTTTTAGCACGTAAAACGAACATTATTTGTAAAACTGTCAGTAGGACTAATCCGGGTAGGGCTGTCCACGCATTATAAGAGATATTTATATTTTGCTACGTTTTAGGTGTAAATACAAATATCATATATGTATATCAAAAATTAATTGTCGGGCAGGTTTTCCTATATAAAATTTTCCTAAAAGGTTTTCCTAAATACAATTGCTTTGTTCAGATTGATTTTCAAATATTATTAAGTGTTCGATAGAATGAAAATAATTCCCGTTCAGTGTTATTCATCATCAGAAATCGCAGATTCTGATTTCGACCGTATTAGATTTTATAAGTGTGATATATCTGACGACGAACAACGCTGGACGAGAGTCTCGGCTTATTTCCTTCCTAGGAGAATAAAGCGGTGACATATAGTGACTGTCCTCTAATACTCGACTCGTGTCCCGGTGGGTCTGACAATGTCAGCAACCACCATTTGTCGTTACCTAGAATGCACCACTAACAATAGATCCGTTAAGATAAAGTAGAATGATGACGAAAAACAATGAACGGAAACCTCTTCAATGTCATAAAATATATTTATTTTTATTTAAAAAATAAGGCCTATATTTTTGTGAAATGGCAGGGCAAATTAATATTGTTTGCTGCCTTAACATAATACGAATAATTTGTAAATCAACAAAATAAAAAAAAAGTTAATTTAAAAAAAGTCTTAATATATCATTTGCAAAAAAATAAATAAAACAACAGTTGTGTAAGTTCGTTTAGAAAATACTTTATTTTATTTAGCAATTCCTAGTTTAGAATTTGTTAGATCACCTAAACAAATTAAATTTACTGATTACCAAAGACTGATATTGCAAATAATTCACTTCTTCGACCAGTATTAGTCGCTAATATGAACATCCGAAAGCTTTGGGGGCTGATTTCCCCCCATTACCAGGTTACACCCTTTGTTGTCATATAAATAAGTTTTCTGTCCCCTTTACATTCCCTTATAGGGGTAAACAACACAAAAACACGAATAACCTTCATGGATTCTAACCGCGTCTCTCCAACATGATGCCCATATAAGACTTATAAAAAATCCGCAATTCAATTTGGCCAGAATTTCTGCTTGTCATTCTAGGCACGTAAACGATGCGTTACTAGATCACACTCCGTCATCACCCACATATATTTTCCGTTTCAAGATAGCAAAATGCGAGCAAACGAGATTAAAAACAAAATTCGATATAATAGACAGAGTTAATTTAATGGCAATATTTGTCGAAGTTAATAATTTGATTTTCTAGATAGCTATATTTCCGGCGCTGAAGAAACTTTATATGTTTATTTGATGGAGTGACTAAAGTGCCTGAAACGCGGGTTTGCTTTATACTCCTCGTGATATATGTCAGACTATTTTATACTTTATGCCATTAAAAGCCACTTTTATATCGTTTTATCCCGGAATACTTTCAGCAAGAGCAGTTTCTCGTGAAATTATTTCTCTAATACACTGTACTAAATATGATACATGACGCAGTCAAACAGTTCTTTATCTAAAAGTTTTCCCTAAGGGGTCATAACATACTAACTGGCAAAGAATGTATCGAAACAGTCTCTAGGTATATTGATCAAAGTATGTATGAGGTTTCCACAAGAGAGAACAGTATTACATTTTTTATTCAATGTGTTAATATCAAAAGCTAGCGTTTTTGTTGATAACAGAAGCATTTCCTTTGTTTTTGGTTCAAGTACAGGATGCTCTACGCATTTGGTAAAATGTAAAATAGAAACATTATCTGAATATAAGACGGTCCTTCGTCGAAAACGAAATATTGGTAATATAAATATATCTCTTATTTCTTCGTTTGTAACAAATATGCATAAATAAGGCCCTAATATACAGCGGCAGTTACTTCGGTGATCTTTCCGTGCAATTTATAGCTACCTCGAAGACTATATTCCCCTTCCCTTTTCAGTTTACACGCACATGTGTGTGAACTCATCACATTCGCCTACAGTGTTGTAAAAAAAGTATTGTGAAAGAATACATATAGAATGTAAGAAAAATATACCTATATGTATTTTTTTCGGAGCTCAGAGATACATTTGAATACAACTAAACTAGATGACTAAAAAACTGTGTTTTTTTTTTAGTGATTTTAATGAAGAATAAAAGAATAGGAAGAAAGACAGGAGGTTTAGAAGCTTTCGAATTTTATTTTGTATGTTTTTCAACATTTTTAAGCACAAAGAGGGAGAATTAGTTTAAAATGTTTGGATACTACACGCCATACACAACATGTTCCTATACTCTCCATTTTCCACGGTGACTGTGAAAAGCCCATGGTTCAAAGAAACTAGGAGTACCTAACCACGAATAGCTTGAACTTCACGTACTGCTTTTTCATAATATACGCTGAATGTATTTTATCAACTATTATCATAACACAGCTCCACAAAAAAAATATCGAGGATATTTTTCCTGGGACCTGACCTACCTTACTGAATGTAGTCGACCATGCTTAATCCGATGTCCAAATAACTCCATTACGTCAGATTTTTTTCTAACCTCAAAAAATACGCTAAAAATGATAGACTCATCAACATCAAAACAAAAAACCCAACAAAACTCTATAATCCTACAAAAAAAAAAAACGTGACGTGTTGGGGTTATTTAGACATCGGTTTCAGCATAGTCGATTACATATCGTTAGGTAGACCTGACGTCTTAGTAGACTTGACGTAAGACCTGACGTCTTAGAAAATTTATTTTTGATTTTTTTTTGTGAAGTTGTGTAATAAAAAACTGTTTTAAAAACAATAGAGATGAATTGAGCTCAGGAGATACAAATCTCCAAAATGGTAATGATACAGGTGATATAACACCATGTGATTTATTTTTGTAGCCATACTTAACGAACAGAATGTTCCAAGTTCATATTAATGACCTTGAATCATTTTTGAAAAAAATAAATGAAATTGACACTACTCGACTAGAAAATGTATTTAGTTCTATTCTAGATGTTAGAAATGTTTAGAAAATTTTTGTGCTGTTTTTAACAATTTTTGTAACGAAACGTTTATTTTTTTATTTAATTTTTTTTTTTCAATTAAAATGACTATTTTTATCTTATTTCGTCTTTCAGTTTACACATATTATAGCCAAGAAAAGGAAGTTGCTGGAATTTGAACATAAGCCATCAGATTCATAGGGCAACAAAAAAACATTACACCAAATTGACTATTATAGCTCAAGTTGTTTGTAACAAATTTACATTTTATTTGAAATTTCTTCTATCTATTTTCTTTATAACTATCAGCAGTTTTGTATTTTCATTGGAACATGATATTTGCATCGGAACGATTTTTTTTTCAGGTTATATTTATTATCTTTGAGGGGCACGGGTAGCCGATTACTCTTCAAAGTAATTATAAGGTGAGTATTATTATCTAAGCTGCTGGCCACTCGAACTTACACATAGAGACTTTTAGGCAAAATTTATAGTTCAATATTTTTAACAGGAATGCAAATTTTTGAACGCGGCTTGCAAATTTTAAGAGCTAGTTTTTTTCGGATTATGCTGCATGACGTATATTTATCGTAGGACCATAGGTTTATTATATACGGGGTGATCAATGAAGTCATGCAAAAAATCAAAAAGTTTGTATGAGTGAAATTTCCGCAAAATTTTTTGTTTTGGTCTTTGCAATATGGTTCGTTACTAAGGTAACATCAATTTCTCTAGACGTTATTGTCAGTTTTTGGATTAAGGCCCTTAGGCTTTGTACACACTACTCAACATAAAAGTTGGCCGAGTAAAAAATTTATAAGTTATAACCTTATTTATTTGTCAAAGCTGTCACCTTATATGACAGTTATTATTTATTTTACAATTGTGACAGTCGCTTGTCAAAAGTTTGACATAACTGAAAAGATTCAACCGCCATTTCTATCTATCTCGTTCATATCCAGATTTGATGACTTTTTTTGGATATCTCTTTATTTTACACTCAAGTCAACCGACAGCCATATGCTTGGTTTTGAAGCGACTCAAAGTCAAAACTATCTCTTGCATGTCGGTTCGTTTTCTCGAAGACGATCTCGAAACTGCCAATAAAGAAAATCTCGCTCCTTCAAAGTTTCATTTTTACATTAGGCTACTTCCACCTTGAAGCGACGATTTATCATTCGTTCCTTTTGATCGGGTTTTTCCAGAAAAAAATGCGAACTCTTCACTTTCCGAGCACCCTATACGTTACACCTGTAACGTCCTACCGCCCTCGCTTCGACTTCCGGGTCGTCTCACGCACGGATTCGTCTCGAAGGCGGCATCCGTCTTGTCCTGTGACTGACTGCCGCCGCTGTTCCCTTCGCGTCCGGGATTTCCATGAGGGACGCTGTGCCGTGACACACGTCTGATGTTCCATTCGTACCTATCACTCCTCACATACTGATTCCGGGGATAACGATTGAATAAATCGATATCATTATGTCGGGGAACTGGAGGCTTGCGGGTACGAGGGGGTCGGATTGTAACTCATGTCGGATATGTAAATCCCCGGCAGCAGAATTCGGCCGCCTACGTCCGTCGACGTCGATACATCGCCCCGAAAATTGATTTCAATAATTCATTTCATTTAGGGACCGTCGGGACTGTGTCACTTAAAATACGAACCTGCGCTAATATACTATGTTCCATAAAGTTGGATCCACACGGGAAATTTGTAAGGTACTGATGAGAAAAAACGATTGGCAATTGTTTTTTCCAATTTTGATTGCCAATATTTGGGGCAATAATTTCTGCTGCCAAAAGTACTCTAAACGCCACGCCAAAATCAACAGGTGACATTGGAACAGCCAAATGGAATAAATTCAGTAGCTCCATTGTTATGCATTTTTTTTTAAATCCTGAGACACGTCATTTCTAATTCTAAAATTACATCTTGCGACGTAAAAATGTCATCCCTAAATTCAACCCCCTTCAGGTGACAACTACAACCCCTAAATTTTCAAATTGGAAGTAGGGCTCGTGATACTTCATTTGATAGGTCTTTTCATTCTCTATTAAAAACTGCTATGATTTTAAATTTTATTGCAGAAATTAATAAGAAAATAAGATAAGTTTCTCCAGCGTAGGGAAATTCGTAACAATAAAATAAAACTTTTATAAGTAACATTATTTGTCAATTTTAGGTTCTGAAATGTTAATAATAACAATTCTCTTTTGTGAACAAATGATGCAAATGATAGATGACAATACTTAACAAATCGAAAATGTTTTATTTTCGGATGAATGTACATTTACAATTCATGGCCATGTTAATCGCCAAAACTGTCGTTACTGGTCGAGAGAAAATCCTCACTGGAATTTGGGAACTACATACGCAAAACCCTGAGAAAGTTAATGTTTGGGCAGGAATAATTGGAAAAAAATATCATTGATCCCTTCTTCATTGACGGCAATTTGAATGGAGAAACTTATTTAGCACTGCTCCAAAATAATGTTGTACCGACGATGGCAAACTTGTATCCAGCTGAAGGAAACCTACAACTTCCAGGTAATGCAATATGATTCCAGGATGGAGCACCAGCACATTACGAAGTCAATGTCCAGCAATATCTCCACACAATCTTTCCAAATCGCTGGATAAGGAGACGTGGTTCTATAGAATGGCCTGCACGATCACCTGATCTCACGCCGTTAGACTTCTTCCTATGGGGATATGTAAAAAGTATGGTCTACAAAACCAAACCCGACGATTTAGCTGACTGAAGAAGAAGAATAACACCTGCAATTATGTCGATTACCCCGCAGATGTTAACTAACATTAGAAGACATTTCTATTTACGTCTAGGATGCTGCCAAGATGCTGGAGGCATGCATTTTCAACACCTGCTGCATTAATACTGATTTGTTTTTTATTTTAATGTAACGAATTTCCTACGCTGGAGAAACTTTTTTTCTTGTTAATTTCTGCAATAAAATTTAAAATCATAGCAGCTTTGAATAGAGAATGAAAATACTTTCAAATGAAGTATCACAAGCCCCTTCTTCCAATTTGAAAATTTAGGGGTTGTAGCTGTCACCTGAAGGGGATTGTATTTAGGGATGACATTTTTACGTCGCAAGATGTTGCATGTGTGCATTTTAGAATTAGAAATTAATGTGTCTCGGGATTTTCCAAAAAAATGCATAATAATGGAGCTACTGAATTTATTCCATTTGGCTGTTCCACTCTGTATACATATAAAAAAAAAAACCTGCCTAAGCAATCACTAATTCCGCATTCAATATTTACACTTTCACTATATAAATAACTACAACTACATGACGTTAATTCCATTATTACTTCTGCAAAATTATTAAACGTATTGCCATTAATGATCCGTATATTGCGGTGGACACCAGATAGAATTTGCAATAATTTGTGATCTACAGAAGTTTATAGATTCCGTAGCTTGGATGGTGATCGCCTATTCTATCTAAAACTAAGTTTGTTCCATTGGTAACTGCAATTAACCAATAAAAGACTCTCCATAATTTTTCCTCATTCCTGCTAATACCATTGATCCAATTTTCAATAATAGTTCCATTGATCCAATTTTCATTAATGACCACCAATTTTCATTAATGACCACAATAATCCCTTTGACTGCAAAGATTCCATGTATGTAATGATCCTATGACTCAAATAATCCCATGACCTCAATGGTCTCATGGCCACTATGATCTCATGACTCTAATGATCTCATGATCATAATTATCCCGTTGATCCCAATGATCTCAGGACCCTAATGAGCCCCATGACACCATGGTCACAATAATCCCAATGACCCCAAAGATCCCGCGAGTCCAATGATCATACGGCCTCATTGATCCAATGACCCCAATAATTCCATTGATCCTAATGATCTCATAACCCCAATGACCCTTGACTTCAGTGGTCCTAACAAAGACATTAACCCCATTAACAGCAGTGACCCAATGGACTCGACTACGTAGATGTGGAAGTAAAATCAGAGTAGAGACATAATAGTGTGAAATTTGATTTATGTCTTAAAATACTATAAAACGACATGTCGCATAAATACTTACCTCCCCCCTCCCTAATGTTACCTACATCAAATAATATCTTCATCCAAATGAAAATAAATTCATTACTTTGGATTAGCCATTAGTCAAATCGTTAATCAATACATATACGTTTCAGCTCATTTTTAATATCTTTCTCATTTTTTATTCTAATTATTTCCTACATAAAAGGCGAGGGAGCAGGAGAGAAATCACTTCCTTGGCCTTCGCGTTGCCCAAGTTTTTTCACCCATAGAAAATATATGGGATGTGATAGAAATGATAATCTAAGCATATGCTGGACCCGCAAGTGGAACAGAGGAATTATGAAGGCGGGAATGCTATACCTCAAGAAACCATTCGAACTCTCTTTGGTTCACTACCAAGGCGTCTAGAAGCTACTATAAGAGTCGTCGGGGACACGTATCCTATTAAGTAGTTTATTACCAGTACAACTTATCAGATAAGCTTGTAACAGTAATCAGTTGTTTTATTAGGACCCTCTTCTTTATGCACAAATTAGAATTCATACTAAAAAATGTATGCGACCTATCCCACGAAGTTACCCCTTCAACTCATTCACTCCACCACCCTATTACACTAAAAATCATTACTCCTGCAGATTATTTCTTCAAACTCTTTAAAATGCGTATCTAGCATCGTTTGTGAATGTCTGAACTGATTACGCTCAAAATCTTAACGCGATGTCGAGTTATCGTGTACACATAAAGGTAAGACAGACAGACAGACAGACAGACAGACAGACAGACAGACAGACAGACAGACTGACTGATAGAAACATTTCAAAATATTTTAGGCCCATTTAACAAATAAAAATTGTTTAAAAATTTTTCATGAATACTGCCACGTCCATAGTGGAGTGGAATATGAGTAAATATGGACTTGGAAGTAATATGGTAAAAATTTGTCAAATTATGGAAGATGTTATCAAGAAATGTATTTAAAATGACATTTTGCGTCAACATACCGACTCTGAATGACGTATAGCGACATTGGAACATATCTATTGTTATCACTTTTTGACCCACCCCCGTAACTAATTACTTTGATGAAATTGTTAAAAATGATCAACATAAGTAGAAAGGTGTCACTATAATTTTTGCTAGTAAATTTCTACTGTCTACGAATTTTTGACTAATTACTATACTATACAATACTAAAATTATCAAAGAACAGTGGGATTTTCGGGATTCTTTTTTCAATTTACAAGAGTTTATTATTTATTTATTATCAAAATGTATTAGCGTAGCTTTATTATTTTAAGAGTACAAACATGTATACATGCATGTGTATACATATGTATGTACCTATAGACATTTCAAAAGGTTTTGTAACAATTTACACACGCCTAACACGTTATATGGAACATTCGCCTTTGTTATTATCAGCCTCTTTTAACCACATTATAAGTTGTAAACACCATATCGATCATCAATTTTCTGGTTCTTTATCCCAAATCCGTTTTTTTTTTTTTTTGTTAATGTTTATTCAGTAAAAAATGCCAATCACGCTCCATCCTCTTTAATTAATCATTTTATTTATTTTTTATTCTGTTACAGGAGGGTGGATCATAAGAGAGAGGCTTGTTATGGGGAAGACGAAAACAAAAAGGTCCTGTTAACCTAAATTGAAGGTCATTTATCCCCTACTTCCCACACTACCTATTGAAGAGTTTGAGACAAAGTGACAATATGTTCGGGTATACTAGCCTTATGACGAAGCTCAAAATCGTAAATATAGAATAATTCCGAAAGTCTCAGGAGTCATCACTCATCACTTGCGTAATTGGATTTTGTAAATTGGGACTAGGTAAATCAACAATTTGCTGAATAATATACGCTCTAACTTCTTTGACTAACCATCTAACTCCAGAGTCTATAATCTACATTTTATTATTTTGTTATGATTATTTCCCATTTATATATTATTTATGGCCGAACATATTATTTTGTATATGTTTTCTTTTTTATTTTTTCTTCTGAACAAAAAAAAAATAATCATAAATTTCTCATAAAAACACTCATATTACACAGCAAACGAGACACGGTTTCTGAATGAGTGTGCAGTTAAACGACTTCCTTGGCCTTCGCATTGCCCAAATTTATCCCTCATAGGAAATGTATGGGATGTGATAGAAAAAAGACTCCAAACATATGCTGGACCAGCAAGTGGAACACAGGAATTATGGAAGGTACAGAAATGCTACATGGAATGCTATACCTCAAGAGACCATTCGAGCTCTATTTGATTCACTACCAAGGCGTCTGGAAATTGCTACAAGATTACGTGGGGGGACACGTATTCTATTAAGTATTATCAGTACAACTTATCAGATAAGCTTGTAACAGTAATCAGTTATTTTATTAATATATTACATAATTTAAACGCAGTTTGAGTTATGTTACTCAACTCCTTCAGGGTGTTGCATTTTCAATGACCACCAGTATATCAATAAATATAATATGCAGTATGTGTACAGCCGACAGCGGCTGATTGTGAAAAAGGACAAATTCTATACTTCTCGTTCTAACGACCAGTGTAGCGTAAAACTAAAATGGAATACTGATTTGGTTTTAATTTCAGATTGTTTGCGACAAACACTACATCAATTTCATTTTTTTCTCCTATTGTGTGACATTTAATATCAACTCAAATTTTCTGTTTTCCTACAATTATGCGTAATAAATTCAAATCAATTGTATATGTTTTTTTAAGCATAATCGGTTGTTCCGTAGATATACATATATATTATTTATTATTGTAGTATTTCAATTTTATTGAAGAATACGTAGAATGTATGTCTAAATAATCATTGCTATAGTAATCGCTTAAAAGATGTGCATATGTACAATATTATGAACTTCTTATAATTTCCTTAACATAGAAAAGTTATAACATAACTCAATATGCACGTGTGATTTATATTACATCTTCGTGTTGCAAAATATATAACAGTAGGTTTCAATGAAGTGGTGATAAAGATCATGAACTATAAAAAATATTATATTTTTACTGATTGTTACCCAAAATTAAGGTGGAAGCAAAATATATAGATAAGCCTTCATAGTGACAACTTAATTCGCACTACAATGTATACCTGCTTATTGTTCAATAAATTCCCCAGTATCAGACACTCCAGAAATGTTTATTTCACGTGAACTTTTTTTGCCTAATTTGCTTTTAAGGCATTGCAAATATGTAATTTTGATTACAAATTCTTTATAACTTGGAAAAAATTTCGAGCTGATTTAGTTACACGGAAAAATTAAAAAAAAATAAAGATAAATTGAGAATTAACGAGTAAACAAAAATTTCTTTAAAAGAGCTAATTTAAGAACTTCTGAAGTACATATGATACTGGCAGTTTATTTCAACCTTCTAATATATTTTCATTTACAGACATGAGAGGTTTTAAAAGCAAAATTACGATGTATTTTTTTTGCAGAGGCTCACTGTATGCTAAATATGAAATGAGCACGCAAACATAAATTTTAAAATTATTTATAAACAAATTTCTATGGCTTTATGTACGTTTTCGGCATTTCATAGTAGGCCATGGTTTCTAGTGCATATATCTTTCAGATTGAAACATAAACTTTTCAATTTGAAACACAAACAAAACTTTTACAGGAGTGTCTCTATGCATGTGTTATCTTCTTTAAAAATACAATTTTTTGGATAGAAAATGTTGACACAAATCTTGTGGAGCCCAACATTTTTTGACAATGATCATAGGATAGACTTTAGTTGCTTAAAACTAACAAGAAATGTAACAAATAATACACAGTTAGAGGCATTATAGAAAATATATGAAATATAATATAAAATATTAATATGGAAATATAAGTATAGAAAATGTTATCAACAAAATGTTACCAACTTTCACGGGTTGGTGAATCGCAGCGGGAACTTTAGTTAAAATATAATAAGCGGGAAAGGTTCCTGTTTCTTTGTCACATGCACGTAAATAGTCACAGATCCGGATTTCGACCCGATTAGATCTCGTCGGTGTGACATATTTGACGGCGACTAACGAAGAACGATCCTGTCGATCCTGACCAGGAGAGCATACTGTTGTGAATTGTGTGTGATGTGCGTTGTGAATTTTTACTAATTTTTTTGCAAAATCTTTAATCGTCTTTTACTCTATCTTACAATTAGTCACGATTTCTCTAAAACTGATGCACCTGTTTTATTGAAATTTTTTCACACTTTTAAAAGAGTATTGACTAGTGATTAGACGATGGTTTGTTTTCTTCGATCACAACTTATTTTACAGGGCAATACGTGGTGTAAATTTTACCGAAAATTGTACCTTTTTGTATGCAACTCGGCCAAATTTTCAAATTTCGATTTTTTTAAATGCTTCAATCACGCTAACACAAAATATGTTATTTTTTGATGTCACATAAAGCTGTCATGAGTTATTCTGCCTACTGCAAGGATACTTTTTTTACGGGGTTTCCTAAAATCAGGTCCCAACATCTGAATTTTCAAAATTTTTAAATGAAAATTTCAGAAAATATTGTTTAAATGTTGTTCTTCTAGACGCTTAAAAATTTGAATAAAATAATAGATCTTTTATTATATCAAAAACAAATTGAGAAAATATGCTTTTTTTAGCGTTTGAGACGTGTTTCGGGGAGGTTCGGGAACCCCCAAATATCCTTTCCAAAAAAAAATGGGGGGGAAACAAAGGTTTCTTTAACACACATGGCGGTGCGTGATCTTCCTTCCATATCTTGAAAAAAAAAGGGGGGAACCCACTCCATTTTTTAGGTGATGACTATACACCTCTTACAGAGGAAGGTTTATAGTGAAAAAATCGTCAGAAATTTGCGAAAAATTTTTCAAACTCTGGACACTCCCTGGGTTCTCAGTAACGCCTTTGGAATTTTGTTTTTCATAATCTAAAACAAATATAAGGAGGGGGTTTTCGATTTGTTACAAAATATTTTTTTTAAAACTTTTTTTTTATTTTTATTTTGAAAAAAAGTCTATAAAATTAAATAAAACATAATTTGAAACAAAAATATTTTGTAACAAATCGAAAAACATCTCCTTATATTTTTTTAAAAAAATATCCTTACCCAAAACACTCTAACAGAAAAACTAGTGTTTTAAAAAAGGGGGGGGGGGGGGGGCGGGAGTTTTTCCTATAATCCTTCTAGGGGGGGGGGGGGGGGGGGGGGGGGGGGGGGGGGGGAGGAGCTCACAAAAGAGGAAAAAGGGGGGGGGGGGGAAAGGGGGGGGGGGGGGGGGGGGGGGGGAAAAGGGGAATGGCCCGGCCCGGCTCTACCACCTCTCGAAAACTATAAGCTCAGTTGAAGCAAAAAGAGATTCCTCTTTCTTTTTCACTGAACCAACATGCTCGTTCTTTGTTACTCGCCGTTAAATAAGTCACACTTACAAGATCTATGATAGATATCTTTTTTCCCTTCATCTGAGCTTAACATTTTTCCCATTAGAATGCTTCGAGAAGGGCATTTGGCAGTTGCCGACTTTGTCAGACCTTCGAAATATGTCTGGTCTCACTGAAATGCACTGGTTGGCGATATCATGAAAGTATAAGTAGAACAAATAATTAAAAACTTAAGGTTTGCCTTTGATGATGATGATGCCAACATGGTTTTGGTGTTAAGTAGAAAGGCGTTTAAGTGTGAATTTGTTTCTACGCCGAAAGGTTCCAATGCTCCTCTAATGCAACATACAACGCCTGCTACGATGCAACATACCTTTTTTTACTTTACCACTACAAGGATATATTAATTGTGTGTTCTTTTTCTATTTATCATTTTTTTGTATTTTGAATATTTAAAAAGTTAAAGTCAATTTATTGTTGAGTGCACTCATCTGTTTTTCTCGTAAACTGCTGGCAAAACGAATATAATTTCTGTAGAGAGTATATGAATTTACTTTCCTAAAGGCAAACTAAACTAAACTAAATTCAGTTTCTTAAACTAAAGTTTAGAAAACTAAAGCCAGAAGCTTCTGCCTTTTAAGACAGAAATAAAAAAATATCGCTGCTAACGATGTTAATAGAAAACGACGTTAAGCATCGCTATGGCCTCGTATTTTATTTAACAATAACTGCGGGGATAGCTCAGTGGGTAAAGCACCAGGTGAGTAGATGGCGATTACTCCGAGAGCTATTATCCGCGCGGGTTCGAATCCCGCCTGTGGCAATTAGCACCTGTCACAGGGTTTGGTTGTGAGTCCTACGTCTTTTCCATGTGTATTCTCCCTCTCCACAGTTGTAATGACTCTTATAGGGAGAATGTCAATTTCTGTGGTGTGATTTATTATTATTATTATTAATAAACCTTTATAATTCGTAAAAGTTTTTTGATTTTGATGCATTTTTTTGTATTTCTTTTTTTTATTTTCATTATTTCAAAAATTATGTCCGATTCCCAAAATCTTATTTGGACCACTAAAACATCCGCTTAAAAATATTATCAATCTACTAATTATTGTTGTTATTTTAATTACACATTTGTAAAGATATAAGTAGCATTTGTTATATTGTTCATTATTAAGGTATCTAAGACTATTTGTTTATTATAAATTATACAATATTTCAGCTTTCAAAACCTAGGTTTAATACATATATTTTTTTGTTGTAAATAAAAATATATTTACTTATGTATTATGTATATGTTGAACGAGTAATAACGTCCGAAAATTTTTGCAAAATTAACTATGAAGTAGGTCATGGGGAAATCACCATACCTTTTGAAACAAACATAATAAAAAAAAAACAGGTAGGTATTTTGCTAAAAAAATCGGCGTCGCGATACAATATAGCATGATTAAGCTATATTTTTTTATTTCCATCTTAATTTTTGGTAAAAGTAAGTGAACTGATATATTCCTATACACACTTAAATTAAATTAATTTAGCTAGCAGCTTATGAGAAAAAGAGATATGGCACTAAATAATAAATCGACCATAACTTTTTTAAATATTCAAGATATAAAAAAATGTTAAATAAATGTTAAAATACATGTTAAAACACACAGTTAATGTCTTTGTAAAGGTAACGTAAAAAAGGTATGTTGAAAAACAATTTTTTGAGGTGTCGCGACGCACAGTGGGGCCAAATTCCAAAAACCTGGTCAAAAGTCAAAAAGTGTATGAATCGATCTGAAAATCTTTACTTAGGGGTTTTTGAGGCCGCTGATTTTCCGCCGTTTTCAACAAAATCAACAGAAAGTCAAGCTACTGCACTGAATTTTGTTACTCGGGGGTTTTCGGTGTCGCTGATTACGAATTCGGAATCGGAATTTGAAAATTCCGATGGCGAGTACAATATGGTGGGAAATTTCGAAGCGGCAATTTAACCATTCTTAATTTTTTTTCCAAAAATCTTTCTGTTCGATTAGCTGATGGCATTTGCCTTTAACCTTAGAAATTAAGGAAGTAATATACATATTTTTTAAGGTTATTCGGCATACAATATTTTGACCCACTTTTCGAGGAAAGAATAATTTTCAATTTTTAGTAGCGGATTCTTATCCATATTATCTTTCATTAAGTTAAATACATATTTTCTTGTGATGGAAATATCGTGTGAGGTACTAGTATCTACAAAAAATCATTGTAATCTGTGAATAATAATAATTATTAATATCAGATTAGTAAATATTGAAAAAAAAAATTTTAAAAAAACAAAATTAGAAATCTGGAAAAATGCGAAAAAATTAAGAATATTGAAATGGTGAAAAAAATGTTGCGTCTTTGAATATTTTCTATAATATTCAGGCCCAATGTACTATATCGACTTACATATGATCAAGTTTTTCAACATTTATCGCTTAGTACAACCCACATTATACAGAAGACCTTTCCGAAAAAAATTCAAAAAACGCAGAGGGGCAGCTGACATGTGTTCTATATAATAAGTTATAGTCTGATATAAAATTCCCATTCCGTTTTATGGTGGTGTCGCGCGGTGCCACGGACTTAACCAACAAATACATGAGATTTTTGTCTGCTTTATTGTGTAAAAGTTTCATTCAATGAGTATTCTCTTATAATTGTCCGATTTAATAATATAGATTACACAATATAGGTATAATTATTTTCTACTCACCTTCAGAAATGGAGTTCATTTGGTTTTATTTAAATCTGTCGTATTTTTAAGATTACTTAACTATTGAAACACTTGGGTTTGTTTTTTTTTACAAGTACAGAATGCGTATGGCTTCAGAGAAGTCGAGTTTTCGAATGCTTTACCGGAGCCTATACAAGCAATAAAGGATTAATAGTAGTGAATACATAAACTACAAGAGTCTCAATTATCAACTCAACAATAAAAAATTCAAAACTAGAAACTTTTTTTTGGGGGTTTTGGCCAGGTTTTTGGGAATTGGTCCCACTGCATGACGCTTAGCGTCCACTGTTAAAAATTTCTATGGTAATCTTACAAAAAATGCGTTGGAAGTATTTTGGCAAAGCAGGTCTGTATTTATTAAATCAGGAGTTGTACTTTCACAAACCATTTTTTACTGTTTTTTTTTGGGAAATTACAAAACAAAAGTACTAATATAACTAAACAGATAATAAAATAAGGTTAGTAATTTTATATGACGAACATTGTAATTTTACAAATCAATTTAGTTGGAAATCGTTTGTAAATTGAGAATGTGTAACGTTGATAATAAAATTTTTAAAGATCATGTGAATTGTAAAATTTAAAGTTTTGTAAACTTTTAATAAATTCATTGTAATATTAATTACAACATTTGTTTGTGATTTTGCTTAAAGTTCTAATAAATTGAATCGCAAATAATGCTTGTAAATCTAGAATGTTTTTCATTAGCGACTAACAAACTGTTTTGTAAAATTACAACACGTGTATGATTTATACATAAAATTTGTAAAATTACAACTCATTTTTTTGATTTTCTTTACATGTATTGAAAAATTACTTGAATTGAATAATAATTTTGCATTGGTATACATTGTATTGTAATTTTACTAAACCATTGTTTTGTAAAAATATTGTAATTTCACAAAAAAATTTAACAGTGTCGTTAAAACTTTTTATTTTTGCCTTAATTTTGAGCGAAGTTGAGTAAAAGTGATTTACCGTTCACAATAATTAATTTCTCTCAGCCGTTTCCGAGAAAAACTCACTTCCTATGCTAAATCGATCACCCTGTATGTTAAAGCTACATTTTTATGCCCGAAAACATCGCATTAATACTCAATGAATCGCCCCTTAGCACACGGGTGCCGTTGAGGTATGCTCGCCGTAAAAAACACCTTCTAAAAGGGAAACTCCCCGACGCTTTGCGAATTTTTATTCCTCCGTGAAATACGGCCGGCGTCAAACGTCGTCGGGCACGTGAACGTCCATAAATATCTGTTATGTATTCCCCTTGAGGACGAAATCACGCACATTCAGTTTTCCCGAGAAGGCATAAACAGTATAAACACGAACTCTCCTTAGAACACTTAGAGGGAATTCTAATATATTGTTCCCGAAAGGGTGTCACCGGGAAGGCCGTGTCGTGCCGAAATGGCTTTCTTTAAAAATGTATGGGCGCAATTTACCTCGTGTTTATTTAAACGGCCTTAAATTTTCCCGAGAGCCAATATTCGCGAAAGTATACCTTCCGACGTGCGTGGCTCGTTCGGCGATTAAAAGCCGTACTTTTTTGCCGACGCAAAGTATCATTTCCGGATAGAAGTTTCACATGTAATCTCCCTAGTAGTCCATGTCCCGAAGCTCAAAAAAATACGATTTGAGTGCATGTTTTCTGGTAGAAAAAAAATACTGATTCCTATGCAGAATTTCCCTAGGAATAGAGGAAAAATAATTTTGATGCGATTAAATCGGGAACATTTGTTTATTTAACAATTTATAAAAAAATAGTGTTTTTTTTTTTTTTTTTGTTTTTTGCTTATATCTTTGCTTCTAGAGCTGGTAGGCAACTTTTACGGGCACCAACTTTTTCGTCATCAAATTTCCTACAAGGTAGGCCATTTTGCAAATCGATTTTTTTATTATTTATTATAAACAAATTGTCAAAAATCGCAAAAAGAAAAATTTTTAGATCGAAAATCTTTAGAGTAACGTAAAACAAAATCTTCTCAATTAATTTTGATGTTACATTGAGAATTTACTAATTTAAAAAAAAACGCTTTGCGGATTTGCAAAATATTGCTTAGTTTTTTGTAAATTAATTTTTTTAAAGTGAAAGTTTGAGGTCTTATTGCAAAAGTACGCCATAATATATTGTAATTTGGCTTCGGTGAACACATTTCAATTAGCATAATGTATAATTTAATACAAAAAAATTTTTTTTATTTTTACCGTTTTGTCAAGAGAAAAACAATTTTGCAATTTAAACAATTGCAAATAGCCCGACCAAATTTTAATATTTTTTTTTCAAATCAGTGGCATTTCAATCGTCGTAAAAAACACACATTTAAAAAAAAAGTTACTCTACCTTTCTCGAAAGCCAAGATAGCAAGTTTTGACGTTTTTTTGAAATTACAGCCAAATTTCAAAATATTTCAACTTGAAAAAATTACCATTTGTTCTTAAAGTATTATGTTATACAGTGACCAGAACGTTTTTTAGATATCTTGTATAGTTTTGCAAATAAAAAAATTCAAGAAACTGCCATTTTCCAAGCTAGCGCTTGTTTTGCGCTCTGAACGATAGAATAGACGAGAAAGCAATCGGGTTTCCAAGTGAAATAGTTTTGCTTGACTAAATTCACTTCTCTAAGTAAAGCTGTAATTATTCTCTCTCATCTACACTACACACCATTCGTTTGATGGTTGGAGCGGGAATTGCGAGCAGTAGTGTATGCTATACATGTAGCCCATACAGCTGCTCTGCCGTCGAGTCGACTCTGCCGTCGAGTGACCAGTGGTGGGGCAGGAGATGAGAGCGCAAAACTAACGCTAGCTTGGAAAATGGCAGTTTCTTGTTTTTTTTTTGCAAAACTATACAAGATATCTCAAAAACGTGGTCACTGTATAACATATCAGTTAAAGAACATATGGTAATTTTTTTCAAGTTGAAATATTTTGAAATTTGGCTGTAATTTCAAAAAACGGCAAAACTTACTATCTTGGCTTCCGAGAAAGGCAGAGTAACTTTTTTTTAAATGTGTGTTTTTTTTACGACGATTAAAATGCCACTGGTTTGAAAAAAAAATTAAAACATGGTCGAGATATTTGCAATTGTTTAAATTGCAAAATTGTTTTTTTCTTGACAAAACGTTAAAAAATATTTTTTTTGTATTAAATTATACATTATACTAATTGCAATGTAATTCGTATATTTGCATTGCACTAATTGCAATGTGTTCACCGAGGTCAAATTACGATATATTAACTTTTGTAATACGAAGCGTACTTTTGCAATAAGACCTCAAAGTTTCACTTAAAAAAAATAATTTACAAAAAACTAAGCAATATTTTGCAAATCTGCAAATCGTTTTTTGTTAAGTTTTGAGAGCTATAAATTCTCAATGTAACATCAAAATTCATTGAGCAGATTTTGTTTTACGTTACTCTAAAGATTTTCGATCTAAAAAAATTTTTTTGTGATTTTTGGCAATTTGTTTATAATAAATAATAAAAAAAATCGATTTGCAAAACGGCTTATCTTGTAGGAAATTTGATGTCAAAAAAGTTGGTGGCCGTAAAAAGTCGCCTACGAGCTCTAGAAGTAAAGATATAAGTAAAAAACCAAAAAAAATATTTGCTATTTTTTTATAAATTGTTAAATAAACAAATGTTCCCGACTTTTAATCGCATCAAAACTATTTTTCCCGTATTCCTGGGGAAATTCTGCATAGGAATCATGTAGTTGAAATATTCCTCGGGACATAGACTATAGCAGTGGTGGTTCGCAAGAGGACGCAAATGACGTATCGCTTCTATAAAATTTTCGATTGGTTTGAAAGTTCCCGTTTTGAAAATTGATTTAAAATCATTCTGAATCTAATGGAAATTTTGTAATGTAATTTAGGTATACACGGTGGGCACCTTTAATATGTACACCAGTGTGGTCTTTTAATTAAAGGGATAATTTAACTAAAGGGATTACACGATTGCTTAAATTGCAAATCAGCGCATTTTTGTGGCATTGAAAAATATGAAATGGAAGTGACGCTTTTTTCGTGTTGGAAGTGACGAGAAACATCGTAACTTTCCTGAAATATCCTGAAAAAAATGAAAACTTATTTAAAAATGAAAAAGTATTTTTCTATTTCTTCGATATATTTTTTTATTACTGAGGTAAATGTAATGAAATTTTGTACAATTACATAAACCGATATGCTGAATTTATTGGAGGTTTCAGATAATTTTCAGACTTACTAGAATTTCGTGTTTTGATAAGAAATTTCGATTTTCTGGCGCCCTGTTGGATTTTTAGCGCCTGGGTAGAAAACAGAATTGTGGTTTCAATGATATATCACACTTGGGTGGGAAGAATTCAATTAAGCGTCGTAAACCTAAACATTCTAGGTTGCTGAGAAGTCGTATTCTATTGGTCGTATTCTATTATTAGTCGTATATTCTGACATTACAGTTTAAATACAGATTCAGCATATTGATGTATGTAATCGTACGAAATTTCATTACATTTACCTCAATAATAAAAAAGATATACCTAGAGGAAATAGGAAAACACAAGTTTAAATTTTTTTTTTTCAGAATATTTCAGGTACGATGCGAAGTACCGTCACTATCTTTTCATATTTTTCAATGCCATAAAATTGTGCCACTTTTTTGTAATCTAATAAACCCTGTATCTCTTTTAATTTAAAAGATGACAAATGTTTACATTTTAAAAGTGAAAACCCTGTATTTCAATCCTGAAAATGTTATTATCAATACAAAATTATGTAGTTAGGTATTCTGTTTGTTGCTCTCAATAACAATATATTGCAATAATCAATTTTTATTAGTACTTGAATAAAACATTATTTTTTTACCATTATATTTGCATAAAAAATGTGGCTGCAGTTTTGACAGTATTAGGTCGAAAAGGAGATTACAGAAAACAGACTCGATCTTTGCCAGCAACATACTAGACATTGGGAGCTTTGAAAACCGCAAAAATGAATTAAAAATTATTTATTAGAAACTATAGAAATCTATAACACCATCCCCATAATTTCAATCTGACCAATTAGACTTCACTTGCCTTTTGGCCGCTGCTCTTAGGTAAAAATAAAAAACTGTGTTTTATTAAGTTTCTTTATGAAAATAAACTACCACGCAGTTGATTTAAAATAAGCTCACATTGTGGTGCCCCATATTTTAAATATAGAATGAGGAAAGTGGTTATCATGGGGGGGAATTTTTTTTGGGCCCGAAAAAGGTGAACAATGATTAAATACTCTAAACTTCTAGCCATACAGATGTATTTTCGTTAAAATTCACTGTTCGAAAACATTCAGGCAAACATTTTTAATTTTAAAAATGACAATTCTTCGTTATTGTCTTTATAATATTTATTTTACGCTGAAAAAAATACGTTTTTGATATCTTTATTTGGTAAACCTTATATGTGTGATAAAAAAAACTGAATATTTTTCAAGTCAAATGCTAACTATTTATTAAACAATAGTATTACTATTTTTGAGTTTATTGTGTTGAAATGGTATTGTGAAAAAAAAGAAAACTGGTAAAATCAACAGAAAATCAAAAGCAAAATGGATGATTATTTTGTTACTTCTGATAAAAAACAAGTATGTGTTAAAAGCAAATTAATGTTTTTGTGATTTTCTAATTTTAAACATTTATGTCTTGCCTGTTTTTTATTTTTCTTTGAAGTTGTATTTTTATAATTTTCCAATTATTTTACACTACCCTGAGCATTATTTACTTTAATTTTAATTAAATTACATTATTTCTCACATATTTGCGAAAATACAAATGTTTTCTATTTTCCAGCTTTACTTGCATTACCTTTTTTAAAATTTTAATCTCTTACTACTATTCAGACGAGAATATTCTGTGACAGTTTCCTAGAACTACGTAAATAGGTAGCCAAAGAATAAAAGAGAATCATTTTTGGAAAATTCTACAATAACTACTGTCGTAACCCCAGAAAGCCCAGAACCAAATCAGAAGCTATATATTCAAATAGTCTTAACGTCTATACCATACAACAACTATGACGCAACTTCTCAAAAGGGAGTTAAAATGATAACTATCACGGATTTCCGATCTACTGCTATCTAGTCTATCCGACTACTGTGCATAGATATATCGTGCAGAAACTGTTATCAGATCGTGAACGTGTGAGTCCGAACAGATGATCAACGATAAGAAACAGAGATATCATTTCAGATAAATCAGGCTATTAGAGAGGTGTCAATTATTCGTGGAGCTGACAATGAAACTTTGCCGGAAATTGAAAGGGAGATACACGAAACATAAATCATTGCCGACGAAACATCGCGAGAGGAAAAGTTGACAGCTCACTTAACGTGATGTTCGTTGGTTAGTTAATAGTAACAGAATTATTGCAAATGAGTCATCATGTGTAGTGTTTAACGAACTGGTAATTATTGTGATACGACGAAACAATGCTTTTTAAGGATATTACTTTAATTTCGATTTCATATTAAACAGAGAGATCATTTAATTCACTACAGTTGACATTTAACTATGATTCGTGAGCCATGGCTTAACATTATGCATGAGATGAGGATATTCTAACCAAAGACAAGCTCATTAGAACTTTTTAGTAAACTCAATATAGTTTATTCGTACCTTGTGTTCAGTTACTGCAACGATAACTGAAATAATAAAAATAATCACAGAATTAATAACATTAGTTTATATTTAGTTTATAATTTGAAGTGTGAAATGGATACAATTTTTATGACCTTTATGATGAATCTCTGTCACTCATATGACGTTTATGACTAATGTGACTTTTATGACCTAAAGATCTATATGGAAAATATGACACGTGTGTTTTATAAACAATGTCATATAAGTAGGTCACAATAATTGTACTGGGAATGGACATAGTTGTAAAGATGACATAGTAATAAAGGAGGCTTATTAATGTGATATTTGAATTATTCTACCTCCAGAACCTATTAATCTTTAGACTGCCGGCATTTTTCCCTTATAAATGGATATTTTTGAGGGGCAAAGTTTATATATATAAACATCTAATACATCTAGAGTAGTTGCCGAGGTCACGGGTGGCTCATATATGAGCCAGGCCGGCTGGCAACGGTCGGGCCAATGTTAGAAATTTTCAGATTGTGTAAATTACTATATATTTATTTTCAACCGAATGTGCTTGATATTATGATGTAATAAGCTACCAAAAACATTCTAAAATATATTTAGTCACCAATAAAACCACAAGCATCCAAACCGCCCCTAGCGAGGGGATGAAATTTTCAAAAATTCGTTATTAGGTGGGTATTGATTTTTTACACGCTTTTTTTCTCGACTTTTAACGCGACGATTTTCACGACGATTTTAAACACGCTGTAATATCTGTAAAATGTACCCTGAAATTTTCCCCAATCGATTGATATGCCAAAACTACCCCTATCAAGGGGGTGAAATTTTACCTACCCCTATGAAAGGGGGTAAATTGTTATTGTGCGGTTACTGATTTTAGTGAATGTTCCAAAAGACTCAAACTTACATAAACTGAAATGATATTGGAAAAATTATTTTCCGATGTGTATAAAATTTTTTACAGACGTCAAATAATTCTTTAGCAATATCTATATTTTATATATCAAAAACACTTTCCTTCTGCTAAACCCAGAGCTAACGACGTGGACGTAGAAAGTGATGTAGGTGCATTTTTTTTAGTTTTTTGTATTTTTTTTTTTTTTTTGTATTTTTTTTTTTTTTTAATATTTCTGTAATTTTTATTAGAAATAGACCATTAGATAATCATTATATGGAAAAAAAATATTCAAGTATCGCTAAAAAAATTATTATTTATCCTAAATAGAGTACCTAATTCAAGTAAAAAACTAATAATTATTCTATGTAAAAAAATTTAATCTGAAATAACCGATAAAAAGTCAATAACTGTTCAATAAAGAATTTTGAAAATATCACCCCTTTCACTAGGGGTGGTTTCGGCATCTCAATCAATTGCGGAAATTTTTAGGGTACATTTTACAGATTTTATAGCGTGCTTCCGAAAAAAATCGTGTAAAAAGTCAATACCCACCTAATAACGAATTTTTGAAAATTTTACCCCCTCGCTAGGGGTAGTTTCGGCATCTCAATCAATTGCGGAAAATTTTAGGATACATTTTACAGTTTTTACAGGCTATTTACTAAAAAAATTCAGTAAAAAGTTCAATAACGGATACAAGTGCAATAACGAGTTTTTAAATATTTCACCCCCTCGCTAGGGGTAGTTTGGGTACCTCGATCGACTAGAAAGAATTTCAGTTGTATCCTTTAGAGATCATAGAGCCTATTAAATGGGAAAAATTCACTATAATGTCTGTATTCATCACTAAAACTATTATTTTATTACTGTCCCATATATGAGCCAGCCGGCAGTCTAAAGGTTAAATGACACGACACATGAATACATTTCTTAATTCACATTGGATACAGGCCTCTAAATCTTGTACTCGTATAATTTGAAAATCACTTATGGAGAAAGAAAAAAAGTATATCTATTAACCTCATTTATCCCCCAACCCCCATAACCGATTAAACTGAAGATTTAATCATGACACAAAAAATGTTTCAAATCTCAAGTTATATAACAAAGCGTTCTCGAGTTATCATGTACACAAAAAGGTTAACAGACAGACAATCAGACAGACAGAAAATTGTGTTTCGCTTAACTAAAAGTCTCGACGTTTCAGAACATTTTATACATCGGCAATAAAACAATTTGAAAAAATTTTGAAATTTTGAAAAAAAATCGTGAATACTATACTTCTACTCCACTACGTAGATGTGGAAGTAATAAAGGGCAGATAGTAGATCAAAATTCAAATAAAAATACCATTAACAAATTGCATTTCAATTTAACTAATCCATTTCACATTTTAATTTTGGTTTTCTGTGTCTCACTAGTATTCCTCAAGTTAAAATATCCTGAGTAAAATTTTCCGGTAGAAATAAGTTTATATTTATCCAGTTGCCTCCGGTGTCAACTAATTTAAGAGTTACCTCGGTCTCCATCGTTCTCACAACGAATAAGGACGAACAATTATACAGCGGTATTTTATGAATTATTAAAAATACACGTCAGGTCTTGTTTTACCATACGAATGTTTTAATTTACCCTGGTTGCAAGATAATTTATTCTTTATTTTTTCTGCTCTTGTTAACTTCGCCAAAGGCTTAATCACACATGCATGCAACTAGGAATATTACAGTCATGGGCGTCACATATCTCATTATGTGGAATAAGAAGTCGAGAATTTATATCACCAGCACCTTCGCCATTTTTTATAAAATTAAATATTCACCACAAATCCGATACCTACACTAAAATTACAGACAAACCGATAAACTAAACAGAAGCCCACAACGAGGCACGAAATCTTTGGCTCATTTAGTCATTCGTACAATTTGATGGATGCAAATCTCCCACTGTTTATAAATTTCTTTTCTATAAAAATAACAATTTTGAGTAAATGGATATTGGTGGATTGCAAAGTAAAACTGTATGTGTACGTAACCTGAAACTAAGTATTTCTTTCCTTACGAAATAAAACTGTAATTTAATATTGTATACAGTCGGATCTTCTCATTTTCGTGATGCCAGAGTAGGCTTATAATTTGTGTGCCCTTCATTGCACTGTTACTGAATAGCGGTAAAATTGTGAATTCTTATGAAATAAGTCAAAATTTATAATTCAAAAACTGTTGACTTATCTAAAGTATTTTATTTGTTTGTTTAAAATAAATTTATATTTTGTATCATTTGAATTTTAATAAAGTCCTGTCTTCATTTTCCTAAATTCAGTCCTGTTAAAGTAGTCGTGGTTTGTGTTTCCCTCCACACGCTGAACTTCGGAATTTGGCTTCACTTGTTCTCATTCAGAAGATACGACTATGCGTCTAGTTGGTTTGTGGTGTCCACTGACACATTCACTATTTTTTTAAAACGACCAAAAATAACTCAATCATGGTAAACTTTGTTAATTATGGATGATAGTTTGTTAATTATGAATCCAGATTTCGATCTCATTAGATCTCGAATGTCTTTCCCAAACCACTCTAACGGTAAAACTGTTAAGTTCAGATGATGACGAGAAAGATTCTTCGATTCCTCGTTCTTTGTTACTACTTCGTTACTAAGCTTAATGGTTTTACCCTTAGAGTACTTTGCGAAAAGTATTTGGCAGTTGCCGACTTTGTCGGACCTCCGAAATATATCCGGTCCCATTAAAATGCACTAGAGAGTGATACCATGTATATAACGCACATATATAACAGTATTCATATAACGCATATTCATATAATGCATGTATATAACAGTATTCTTGACTATATAATATATGTGGGGAATTTGGCGACCTTCTTCTTTATTAGTTTATGTTTTTTTATTTTTTGAATTTTAGGCCCGGGAATAAACAACGGGAAGGTATTTAAAAGATAGAACAAAGGAACATGAATATGACATAAGTACATGAAAGAAAAAAGAAAATAGTGGAACATTTATTTAGGAACATAACCAAAGCTAAAAAAAACGATTACTTTTAGAAATTGTAGAAATCAAAACAAAACAAAAATAGTATTAATAAACACAATGACATAGACGACTTAAATTCAGTATATCATAACATCCTAGAAAATAACACTAATTTCAAAACATAATAGTTTTACTAGGTCAAACCCACTAAGAATACTGCATCCCACTTCCTAATACTAATGTTATACTCGTATGCGTACGACAGGTTACATTCACTCAAAACTTTGATTACTATGATAATTTTTAAAGCGTGTTGTCCCGTAGATAGTTCTTTGTTTTTGTCCTGTTACATTAAATTTATTACATATTGTTAGACCAAGCGTCATGCACCGCCCTGTGTATCACGCATTATCGTAAAATTTGTTTTGTCGGTCAATTTTTTTTGCTGATCTGTTTTTGCTAGCGGCTCAAGATGTATGATAGCATTAAAATTAAATTACAGTTAGTTACCCACGACTGTTGTTTTATTAAGCACATACTCTGTAAGCGTAATATTTCAGAAGTTGGGATAAATAACTCGTCCTTATTGTTGTTATTTGTTGGTACGCGAAGTGAAAAAGTGATCGCCACAGTCGCTTTTATTTTTTGTTGCCGTGGAGCATACCGATAAATAAACAGTTTTGGAAAGTTTTCTAGTTTTATTGTCCAAAATGTTGGGGAAATTATCAAACACAGGCTTTAAATGGGCATTGGAGGAAAGATCTTGGTAAACAATGCCGATATGAAGGAACAAACTTTTCAAATGGGCTAAGTAAGTTTGTAATTGAAGGTATGGGCAGGTTAGTCCAGAATTTAGAGGTAAAAAAAATGTGTCAACTACTTGGTAAGTGTTAACTCCCTTTTCAGTATTATTGCTTTATGGTTTGATAGAGTTATGCTACCTAGGTAAATACTAAATTAAATATGTAGCTTAATTGTCACAAATCATTGCTGGAAGTCAAATGTGAAATCAGAATACATTAATCTGTATTTGAATTGTCATAGCTAGGAGAAAATGTGTTACTGATATCCACTAACGTCAAATGTAACATTTCTTGATGTGAATATTTATGAAACTAATTGGAAAAAAGTGACTCCTAAGTAATATCTGTATATAGATACATATGTACTGGAGATAAATCATTTAACGTATTTTATTGAGATTGATTTATGTCATTTATTTGAGGGTAGTTCCACCCTTTTGTCTAGTGTATTGGTTAAAGTTGTGTATTGTATGAAATATGGAAGGCCAACAGTTACTTGTTAAAATAAGTAAGAGTTTTTGTGTTTGTACGTACATATTTGTTTTGATATTCATACTAAATATCTGTTTTCGTAAGGGTGCCAATTATGTACATAGGTATGTGTGATTGTTCTACTGGATAATTAAATACTGTGGAAATCTACATACATATGTAAACCTTAAAAGTCAAATTTATTAAAGGCTTTTATTCATGTCCAGTGACATTATTTGATTCACACTGTAATTATAGTTCGACGCAGATCCTCCTGAGATATACATAAATATTTTGAAGGTCACATTAGGCAAAATAAAAATGTGGTAACAAAGATCACATATTATGCAAATAAACTATGTAGGTAACAAAGGTCTATGCAAATTATGTAAAAAGGTAACATATTTGTATGTGGTAACAAAGGTCACATATGCAAAATAAAAATGTGGTAACAAAGGTAACATTATGCAAAATAAAAAAGTGGTAACAAAGGTCACATAGCCCAAAAAAAATCAATGAGAATCCTATGGATGAAGATATGAAATGAACGTGACAAAGGAGTAATACATCGATGGGCGAGAACACCACCTAGTCAGGAAGGCCGAATGTTAGACCAACCGACATACACCGCCCTGTGTATCACGCATTATCGTAAAATTTGTTTTGTCGATTAATCTTTTTTGCTGATCTGTTTTTGCTGGCGGCTCAAGATGTATGATAGCATTAAAATTAAATTACAGTTACTTACCCACGACTGTTGTTTTATTAAGCACATACTCTGTAAGCGTAATAATATGTATATAGATAGAACTGCCAATGTTCGCAACTTACCACCTTCTATGACACTAATAACAACATTAATGTAAGTATAATTTACGATTATTATTTTATAACTATTTTTTAATGTCTGTATGTTAGTTATATCACATACATAATCATATATAAAATTGTAGTAAGCTCTGAAGAAGGAGAAATAAATATCCGAAACGTTGGCAAAAATCAAATAGTTGTTGTTTAATTCTGGACTTAAATTCTTGACTAATACTTTTTAAAATTCTTATTAAAAATGATACTTTTTTTTCAAACTGTAACACCTTATTTCTATACTTAGTTTGAAAGTTGTATTTTTTTTCATCACAACGGATGACATAAATTGGGTGTTAAAAGGCCACGCATTTATTCCGTAAGTAGTCTACACATTGTATAAGTTTCTCATCCTTGATTAATCTCGACTATAAGCGCTTATGAATTTTCTAATAACTTGACCCATTAATTTCGCGTACCACCCCCAATGGCACCTATTATTCGTTAATTATCGTAAATTCACCCTACTTGCGGCGGGCTGCTCGCTAAGTGACGACCGCAAATTTGCGTGTCTCGCGTCTACCCTCAGACGGCAGGTCGCATCCCTAATTTATTTGCATTATTTATAGGGCAAGTTTTCGTAAGGCGTAAACGGCTCCGGCAAATATTCCGGGCAATAATTGAGAAAAGTAATATTCTCGTTACCTATTTATTTCGAGGGCGGTTGCCTCATCTGCGTAATTAACGAGGAAATTAGTGTCGCTGTTAATTTTAATAGGTATCCCTCTGTCTCGCGCGTACAATCAAGTTTCATTTTTGCACGGTTATAACACTACTAGGCACAAATTGGGTCACACTTGCTTAAATTTTATTTTATATGCATTATAACTATAGTCAAGAAATTCGTGGACTCCAACAGAACCGTATTGAGGAGACGTAAACAGCAGTGGTTTTTGATTAAACAGCAGCAGATTGGTGCAAGTACAATTTTTCGTATTTTCGTAAGTAAACACGGGAATCACATCGTATTTTAAGAACTGATTATTAAATCTAAATCGAATGTTATAAGTAATAGCAAAAACTTCGACTGATACTTTCAAAAAATGGCTGCCTCACCAGAAAATATTGGAAACGACGACAACATATTATAGAATATATATATTTTTCTGAATCATTTTGACAACAACCATAGGATAGACATAAATAATTTAAATTTATTTAGAAATGTAACAAACAGTAGACAGTTGGATGCTTTTGAAAGGTTAGAAATCATTAAATGTAACAGTAGTATGAATAAGGACAATGGTCTGATACCAACCAGTCCAGTGTTTGCTCTGATAAACAGAGACAGATGTTATGGTTCGGTGGACCGTGTCAACAAATTACATATAAACATGTCACGTATGTAAGTTAGAATTTTGTTTTTAATCTTCTCCCGAAGATGCCAACTTATTTGGCGAAACGCGCGTCGAGATAACTATAGTAGTTCGGTGTTTTGTGGAAAAAGTCCAGTTTTTTTGTTTCTACGCCGAAGGTTCCAGTACCCACTTCAGGAAATATTATTGATGCAAAACCTTCATATATACAGAATTTTGACCATCACCCGATCAATTATGCCTTTATAATTCCCCTACTTATTTTAAAAGCAATAAACTTCAATGCCTCGTCCCCCACGACCTTAAACATTTCAGCGAAGCTCCGCGTACATACCGAAAACCGGATTAATTTTCACTCTGGCCTCATCGCACCTGTTTTTGGTACATAGGGCCATAATCTCATTAGCCAAGAGCAATCTGTAACATCTCGACCTATTAAACAGGGCCATGCTCTCACTCGATTTTAATCAAGCCACTATGGAACGAGACCACGCAATTCTGTTCGTGCGGAAGGGTGTCAGAAGGTCGGCCCGATACCTGGGCTGTTATGGTTCCGTTGTAGCCGTTTAACCAACTGATTGGCAGCTAATTCAGCACGAGAGCTCTCGATCTGTATACAAGGGCGATAATTACTCGTATAACCAGAATCTTATTTTCAAGATCTACACGACGTTCTTGCTAGAGATCCTAACCGCAAGTTTGTCAGCGACAGACACTACTCGAGTATACAGGTCAATATTAATAAAATCTCCCTCCTTTTCCATGAAAGTTGTTCAATTCAGGAAAGAGTTGTATATCCTGGACTGATCTCTAATACTTGTTACAGTTCTTATTGTACTTTTAGAGCAATTAAACAGAATATAACATCTCTATCTGTAATAATTCAACCATCAACAACGTACGAAACAGAAACTATATGTCGTTTAATTCGAACATACACACCAAACAAATTTGCAAGTTAAAGTAAAATCTATAATCGTTCCGCCGGCGGGTCGCTCATACCACCTACAAAGGAAACCAGATAATATGGCATGGTCGGCGAAAAGTGGGTAAGGGAAACAAGATTGTAATTCTAGATAGAAATGATTATTTCGATAGCATCAGCCATTTAATTAGCAATGGTCCATATAAACTTTGAAAAAATCCTTTACTAAAAACAATACCAGAATTCAAAAAAACCATTTAAAGAATCACCTTATTTCTCTACCCTATTAAATAAGTTACAGATATCCATCAATACCCTAATTACACTGTTTACATACCCAAAAATTCATAAACTAGGAAGATTGTACTATTCATTGTTTCAACAATGGGATCCCCAATCTATAATAATTTGTCAACATGATTAACGAATAAATTCGAAAAATCACCTCAAGAAATGGATTAAACAGTAAGGAATTTATTAAATAAGTTGTAAAGATTGTGAACAATGTGATTGTATATATTGGGCAAACAAGAAGATCCATTTTAATTATACTAAAAGAACATGTAGCTCATTTAATATATGGTAAAATAGAAAAAAATATTGCGCAGTCCAAAATGCTTTTGGCAATAATCATAGATAAAACTAATAAGAAATGTAACGACAGTTACATTTTTTTATATACATATATTACAGATAGTTAGATGCATTTGAAAGATAGAAATTGTTAAATGTAATAGCATGAATAAAAATAATGGGTCGATACCTAACACTCCACTGTTCTGGTTAATAAACAAAGACAAAAGTTGCAGTTCACTGATGGATGAGCCACAACGGCAACTTTAGTATAAATAACATTGACACTACATTGAACATTGATAGTACATTGAACTTGGTTTGCGAGACGTGTGGTGAGTGCAAAAGAGTGTTTCGTCGTTAAGTGGAAAAGTGTTCAGGTGAATTTGTATCTACGCCGAAGGTGGCAGTTTTTTCGAGTATACAATTTCATTAATACGCCTTACAAAACAGGTTCACATTATTTCCGTACAAAAGTTCATTGAAACCGACCGTACATTTGGGAATCTCGAAACAAACCGAATTCCCACAAATTCTTTCATAAATATTTAAACCTATCAAGCGTTCCCCGCACACACGTTCCAATAAAAGTTTCAACATAAAAGACCAATAAAAGTTTACGTAACGCCCTCCACGATTATTGTCTACTATATTACATTATTCTCAAAAAGTTTTTATCTCAGGATAAAAATTACAGGAACAAACACAAATCCCGAACGAGGAGTAAAGAGAAAGTGAGGATTGACTAGGAAGGCAAATTAATATAAATCAAGCATTTCGCAAAAGTGGATGAAGTCTAGGGCTTAAGGATTGCGAAGGTGATTTGACAAATTCGTAGGCAAGAAGCAGTAGCTTCTATGAATAGTTTTATGATCCACAGTCTCACATAACTCTTCAGATATTTCACTTTTATACTCGTGGTATGCAGGCTATCTGAGATTTTAAACAAATGCATTTTGTTCATGAAAAAAACATGTATTAACCATTAATACATTTCTTTCTTTTAATAAGAATGTATTAACCATTAATACGACACTGTTATTCTTAAAATTTGACATAATTTCAGCACGATAAAGCTTTTTCTACTAGTAGTGCTTCATCCAAAGTATGAAGCCTTTGTAATGCCTCATTTTTAACTAGTTATTGGATATTACTTCAATGAAGTGTTTAGAGAGGAACAATCGAATGGCCAGCTAATTTACAGATCTAATTCATCTTGACTAATTTTATTGATCTTACTTAAAAAAACGATATCAACAGATTACCATTCGTGAGCAGCTTAAAAATGGTAATGTCATGAGATGCAAGTATGTCTCGAAAGAGAATGAAAAAACTAAGCGAAAGGAATCATAAAATACATATGTAATAAAGAACAAAGTTGTTAATCTTTTTCTTTTTCAATTCTTAAAATAGTTTGTAGGAATCAAATATCGCATAAACCTATATCTTTGTAGTGTTGTAAACGTTCAGTATTTGTAAACGTTCAGTGAAGCACCCTGTATATATTTGTTCAATGTTTATTCCTAGGATCCGGAAATATGTGCTGCAACGCAAGGCTCGGCACTATAAAACTCTATGATAATGAAAGTATAAACAGTAATTTTTAAGCGTGTTGTGCAGTATACGAGAACAGAATCATATCGTTTGGCACAATGTTATTTTGGTGAGATTTCTAAAACACAGACTTTATACTATGGATACGACAATTGCCCTTTATCACATTATTTATCATATTATTTATTATATTATTTGTCCTACAAATTGCCAATAAAGGATAATAGTTGTATCCATAGTATGAAGTCTTTGTTTCAGGAACCTTACCAAAAAATAACATTGGGCCAAAGGATATAATTCTGGGCTCGTACATCCGTACATTTCTTGCCCCTGCGTACCTACGCCACTGACCGACCTGCCCATGTGCCGGGATCCGCGACTGCGCGGGGAGTGGATAGTTAAATACAGTGTTACATGTGGTAAGACTGGATTTCCGAACCCCCTTTATTCCACATATTTTCCAATAAAGCCTGCATACTTATTATGTTGTTTCTGAAAGGTTTTTAGAAACTAACATATGTATTTATATCCCTGTGCCGTACGGCAAAATGTAGAAGATACTAGTTTCCATCGAGCAGTGGAAAGGCAGAGAAATTCAGGGGAAGTAAATTAACACGAAGCACTTCAAGCATTTCGCAAAGGTGAACAAAACCACAGGCCTTCAATATTAGGCATTTGATTAATTTCGGAAGAGCCGTGGCATAAATTTAATCATCACATTACTAAAACTACCGCGATATTTTAATATTAGATTGGTAACTTCCCATTTCCGGGAGAATTATGAAGGTATTATTTAAAAAAGATCGTTATTAATCGGAAAGTCAAACGTTTAAATTATATTAGAAATGTAAGGGCTACCATTAATATTCCATTTCGAACATCGACTAACCATGTAACCGCGCTATATTTCATCGTTTTTTTCTTGTAAAATAAAGGAGTGTGAAGTTTGCTGATATATTACGGCATACCCATTAAGACATTGAATAACGACTTCTTGAATTATTTCATTCGAGACGACTTCGTGTTCCTCCAAGGGTGACACCAACGTTTCAACCCGCAGAGTTCAAAACACCTTTCTGTTTAATTTTAGCAATGAAACCACAAGTAAATAGCTGACTTTTAAGAAGAGTATCGCTAAATGCAAAAGAAAAAATCTTTACCTATTTGTCCCAAGCCAAATCGCGTAAATAACACAGGATCTCAAAAGTGTTTCCAATGCGCGGAAGTACAGACCCGGTCTCCTCTATATTTTTGTTGAACACGAATCAGACCTCAGTTTTTCTCGTTTACCGCTGGTTTTACTTCTAACCTCAAAAAAAACACTCATTTTTTCACGCCCCAAAGTGGGGGAGGACCCTTCTACGTTTTTCAATGCACTGAATAAAAATTTGAAGACAGGAAGCATTTACGACTAGAAATTTTTTCCCTAGGAAAAAAAAATCCCTATGAAAATCATTAAATCGGACACCATGACATATACTTGACGAAATGGTGACTGTAATATTACGAGGATGATCTAGTAATAATCATAAACCTCAGAAAACTTCAACCTTACTACATACGTACTCAAAATCCCCCTAACCTCAAAAAAATCTTAAATTCAACAAACCTAATGTCTGTGTTCTGCAACTGCTAGAGCGCAGTAAATGATGAAGAAGCATGGATATGATCAAATCATGACTCAACTGCATAGCCGTGGAATTCCAAAGCTTCGTAATCCCATAACCATATAACCTCAAAACCCTTAACCTCAAAAACCTTATATGCAGGTCGTGCGAAATCTGGGACACAACACCGTGATGAAAAGGCATCCCAATGCAAATTCCATCACTCTGAAATTTCATAACCTCAAACCCATTAATCTCAAAAACCCTATGTCTAGGACCTGTAAAACGTAGCATACAGCAAACTAATGAAGAGTCATGAATATGATCCAATCATATATCTCAACCCTATAGCCTCGAAACTCCATAGCTTCGAAATTTAAAGCATCACTCCCAATATTTTGAGCGTCTGCCCTGTCGACTAGTGGCAGAACTTTTATGTATTCACAAAAAAAATGGACGTTTTTCACGGAAACACCGAACTACAGTACTTCGGTGTTCCATGGAAAACGTCCAGTTTTTTGTTTCTCCGCGGAAGGTTCCAATACCCACTCCAGTATCCACAACAGTCTGCACGCATTCTGTTACACAGCGACGGACGTCTACACATCTTGGATCATGGGTTATGGAAGCCCTGGGTTACGTGGTTATGGTCTACTTATCTCGAGTATAAAATTCATGAAGTTTGAAGGTCATGATTAAATCATATTCATGCATCATCATCATTTGCTACGCTCTAGCAGTTGCAGAACACATATATAGGGATTTTTGAAGTTAGAGTTTTTAAGGTTATGAGGTTTTTTGTCTACGTTGTTAGTTAAAGGTTTCTCAGGGATAATGTTGTTGTTAGATCATTCCCACAACATTACAGTCACAAACTCGTCAAGTATATGACATGGTTTCTGATTTAGTGTTTTTCATAGTGATTTTTATTCCTTGAGGAAGATCTGATAGTCGTAAATGCATCCTGACCTCAGAATTTTTTCAGCGTGTTGAAAAACGTAGAAGGGGAATGGTCTTCTCTGGCCTTCTGTGCCAATGTAATCAAGCTAAAGTGTAAAATGTGTTTTTTGTGGTTAGAAAAAAATACTAGCGGTAAACGAGGAAAACTGAGGTGTTATTCGTGTCCAGTGACTCTAAAAATGTAAGGTAGACTGTGTCTGTACTTTAGCGCAAATTTTTATGGTCCTGTGTAAACCACGGTAATTTTATAATAGACTAGCGACCCGCCCCGGCTTCGCACGGTTTACGACATCACATTAGAAACCTCTAAAATTATCAGTGTTTCTCTACTATTTTATGCATGTATTATACATATAAACCGTCCTCTTGAATCACTCTATCTATTAAGAAAAAACCGCAACAAAATCCGTTGCGTAGTTTTAAAGATCTAAGCATACATAGGGACTATATAGGGACAGACAGCGAGAACCGACTTTGTTTTATACTATGTTATGATTTGTCACATACAACTCTGAATAACTTCCACAGGCTAAAAACTGCCAATAATATCAAGTCGAATTTGCTGTTACTAGGTAGTTCCGAATAATTCACCCAGCATCAGGTCAAGCCTATAATAAGAAAAATGAGGTTTTGACTGCATTTTTCTGAGACAGAAACCACGTGGAGCGGTTATCTAACAGTATAATTTATATGCCTTTTTTAACCAAAAATGTTGTATAATGACAATTTCATTTATTTTTTCTTTAGACGATGTGCAGATAGCGATAAGATATTTGTTTTTTTTTTTGGTTTTTCTGCGTTCTGCTGTTTTCATTGTTAACATGATTTTTCACGTGTACTGATTCATTACAATTAACTAACCGACTTGTACATTTTGTTAATTTCAACAAATGACCATACAGTACTGTAACTTTTAATTTTTATTTCACCCGTATTTTTTCAAAAAATCTTCAATCTATTTTTTATAAACTAACGTGTTTAAATAAAACATTAAATTTTAATATAATTGGGTATTTATTTTGGAAAACTTTTAAACATAATTATATATTTACTCAAAATAATTTTAACGTAATTGAAATCGAAAATGTGTAATATATTCTGTTTAATAACGCCATAAATTTTGCATTAAAACTGTTAGCTAAATTTAATCGAAATATCATATATTGCATGTTGTAAACATTCTAATAATTGCACGAGAATCAATATATTGGAAAACAGACCAACCCTTTGTGTACCGCATTTTCCACTTCTAAAAAATATGTGAAAATTGCTAGGTAAATATATCCCTACATTTTCTCTCAACATTCAGTAAATCCATGAAGTGGTAGAGCACAATTATCGGAAAATCCAGGCAATCCTCAATGCAGAGAATTTGCAAAAACAATTACCAAACAACAGCATACTTTTATATATTCAATTTTTGTTAAAACCATTATTTTTGCGAAGAGCTATCTAATACATTGAGTAAATGTAGTGCTTCGGTGTTGAATGTAAGAATGTTCTAAAGTTTCTACGTCAAAGCTTCCAATTTTTCTACACTAGCAATTTACAACTCTGTGCTTCACGATTCCCACTAGGTGATGGATTCTCGCATTTTAACGAGAACATGGGAAAATTTGACAAGCAATACAAGTGTACAAACATTAATGTATAAAAAAGAACCCATAAAAACTTCAGGTAAATAACGTATTCATGTTATTTAAAAGCAATATATTTTTTAACGGTGACGATCAACAAAAAAAATATAACATGAATGCATGTTGATATAGATGACGTAAATGATAAAAAGTATTTTCTTTGTATGAATAAAACGATTTTTTTTCCATCGATGTATATTCAATTTTCACGTTTGCTATTCAATTTCAATGTATGTATATTACGAGTACTCAGTGATGCCTGCTGATGACAACTTTCTAGAACCACATCCCATCTAACAGAATGGAAGGTCGAGTTATTAAAGTGTTTACCTGAAACAAAATATATGTGATTAGACTACTTTTTATTGGACGGTATTTTTAACAAGGAGCTTAATTTTTTGTCTGTCTGGCAGGGTTATCATCTAAATGATTGCGTGAATAAAATATGACTGTCTATGGATCCAAAAAAGAGCTTTAATTTATTGATATGATGTTCTATTTAAGGATGCGAATCACAAAAAATTTGTATATTAATGGTGTAACATTACGAAAAGATAATGACACATAATACAACTAAAATATCTCGAAATGAAACGACATAAAAACCGACTAATGTAGTATATTAGAATTTAAAGGTTCCAGTTAGATAATTAATAAGTTACAGAAATTGACATTGTCCCTCCAGGAATCATTGCAATTATATCAGAGGGGGAGTACATATGATAGAGACTTCAGATACATAACCAAACCCTGTGACAAGTGCCAATTACCACAGACGGGATTCGAACCCGCGCAAGCTCTTAACGCTATCGGGCTCAGCACACTAAGCTATCACTGCGACTAAGTTATTCCTAATTCTATATTTTTAAAAAATATTTAGTAGGTATATAAATGTAAAAATGTTGAAATTAAATATAACATTTATTCATAGAAATTGAAAATGAAACGCAAAAAGTTGAAATTATGTCTCTAATACCGGGTGTCCCAGAGAATTATGACCCATTTTGATCGTAAATATCTTTTGACAGAGCGAACATAGAAGGATGCGGTTTTAGCCAGTCGATTGAGTGTTTCAAAAAGTTTTTCTCGTACTATGTTAAATATTTGTCACTTGTCCTACAGGGTGTTTTAACTTCAAAGTTAAAATTCGCTACTATTTTAAATACAACACCATACATCTGTTTACACCAAACAAAATCTGTAATCTTCCGCTTTACAAAAATATATAGTTTTTTACACTTTACTTTCAAAATGGGTTAATAATTTAATTTTTAAAAACATACGTGTTTTCACCGTCCCAGAAAATGTTGACCCATTTTGATCATAAATATCTTCTGACAGAGCGAAATTAGAAGGATGCGATTTTTGACAGTCTTTTTTTACCAGATACAGAATGTTTCATTTAAAATATTCCATAATAGACCATGTTTCAGAAACATCCTGTAAGACAAATAACAACTTTTTAACATAGTACGAAAAAACTTTTTGAAATACTAAATCGAATAACGAAAACCGCATTCTACGCTCTTTCAAAAGATATTTACGATCAAAATGGATCAGAATTCTCTGGAACACCTACCATGTATTATAGTACACCTCTATTATAGTACCAGCTCTTTTTTGTACAATTATGTAGATGTTTGTATTTTTAATACAAGATTAACATTATCTAAAAACATTATTCGGAGTAGATTTATCTCGATTTTTTTATTCATATTGATATTTTAAAGTATATTCATGGTGTAGCTCAATATATGATTCTGAAGGCGATTCTAAACTCCAGATGCATATCACCCCCTTAGAATGCATCTCCCTTTTTTCGTTGACCTAGTACACTTTACTTGTAGCTAAAGTTTATATAGATAACTACCTTCTAAAACACAACTAAATATAAAATAATATAAAAACTATCGACTTTTTTGCATCATGCTCTACTTATATAGCCATAGTAGACATAGTAGGTATAACTCTACTTATATAATTATAATTTTCGTCAATAATTTTAAATCAAAGTTGAAGAAAACATTTTGAGGCATATCTTTCCACGAAATTCTGTGCAACTATGGAGTTTTTTGAAAGATAACTTTCCACAAACTTCTGCCTCTAGTCATTGAGGATACAACATAAAATGGTGGTAGATGCCTACTACCATTTTATAGAAAAATTGTATTCTGATTCTAAAAGCGGGACCTTTTTATGGGAAATGGGATATAACATTTCATATATTTCCTGAATTAAGAAAACATCAAGTTTCCGTGGTGCATACATTTGGTGAAAAGAAAGGCATAAATAAACGCAATAAGACTTATATATTAAAAATTAAATACATATCTTAATTTATCTATCTCTCAATGTATTAAAGCCTCTAATCATCGAGGATACATACACAAAAATGGTAATGAGCATAACTCTACTGTCGGAAAAATTTCGAGGCTAATCGTTGCTACAAGCTTTGGCAACTTTAGAAAAAATCTTGTACAAAACTATCCAGTTTTTGGGACCTTCTCTCTCACAAACTTCCTCCCCAGTCATCTAGTTTGCAATTTAAAAATGGTAGAAGATTTAACCCTATTTTTTACAAAAGTTTTGGAGACATGTGTATATAAATCTCACAAACTTCTGGCGGTTCTCTCAATAATTTTTGTCTCCCATCGATAATGCAACTTAAAAATGGTAGATTTAACTTTATTTTTGGCAATTTGAGCTAACTTTTACCACAACTTTCCACAACTTTAGAATAAATACTGTATACAACTTTCAAGTTTTTGAGACAACTTCCACAAAGTTAGTAGACAACTCAATTTTCGGCAAAAATTCAAAGCTAATCTTCATAACAAGCTTTGGCAACTTTAGGAAAGGGCCTGTACCCATACTATCGATTTTTTGTAAGGTATTCCTTCTTACAAACTCTCGTCTCTCATCGAGAATACAACTTAAAAATTGTAGAAGATCTATTTTTGGCAACTTGAGCTAATTTTTACCATATCCTTCGACACTTTAGAAAAAAAAACATAACTATCGAGTTTTTGGTGACATAACTTTCTGGTAAAGAAAAATAGTAATAGATAGACTTTTTTTCGACAAAAATTCGAAGATAATTTTTACTACAAGTTTCGGCAACTTTAGGACCTTTTTGCGAATTTAGTACAGCCTGTAGAGAGTGAAGAGAAAATTTAACTCAATTTTTGGCAATTTGTGGTTATTTTTAGTATCCCTTCTACGATTTCAGAAAAAAAGTGCCCCTGTATACATCTAATGAGTTTTTTAAGAACATAACTTCCACAAGTTTCTAGTTAAAAAAAAACAGTGATAGAAGACAAGACTCTATTTTCGGCAACAATTAGAAGCTAATCTTTACCACAAGCTTTGGCAACTTTAGAAAAGAGCCTCTACTAACCCATCGACTATTTTTAGACATGTCCTCTCACAAACTTTTAAATTCGAAGCTAGTCTTCACTACAAGCTTAGGCAGCTTTAGGAAAGAGCATTTACTAAATTATCGACTTCTTCGAGGGTATGCCTCGAGGCATACCCTCTCACAAACTTTTGTCTCTAATCATCGACACAGTCATAGACCAACTGCAAAAGGGCCTGAATGTGGTAAGCAGATGGACGTATGAAGAGGGACTAACAATTAGTCCGTCCAAAACAACCATCATAGCATTCACCAGAAGAAGAAAATTGGAGGGGCTCGGACCACTAAACCTTCAAGGCGAACAGATACAGCTGTCGGGAGAAGTGAAGTATCTTTACTGAGTAATATTAGACTCCAAATTAACTTGGAACCAACAGCTAACAAGGATTAAAAGGAGGCCGGAAACGACACTTATGGTGGCGAAAAGAGCTCATGGGAAAACATGGGGAGCTAGACCGAACATGGTGCACTGGATGTATACCATGGTAGTCAAACCCATGATTACATACGCATCTCTGGTCTGGTGGCCAAAGATGCAGCAGACAAAGGCAATAATCGAACTAAGCAAGGTTCAACGACTTGCCTGCCTAGGAAATACGGGGGCGATAAGGAACACGCCAACGGCAGCAATGGAAGTCCTACTAGCCCTGCCTCCTCTTCAATTCGTGATTATGGGGGAGGTAAGAATGGGATTTTTTCAGGCTACCTGAACTACCAAGTGGTATCTACGAAGACCTGGGGCACAACAGAATCAAAAGTCTAGTGGGTGGAAACATCTTAGAGATGAGGAAAGACCACATGACTCCTGAATTCACACAAAACAAAAAAAACTTCGGGATGGAAATAATTGACCGAGAGAAATGGAAAGTAAACAACAACAGGAACAGAACTGAGAGGCTCAGCAGGGAACTGGTGCTGGCATTTACAATGAAACGGAAAAGCTACAGTACAGCATTCCACTTGGAAAATATACCTCTGTATGTCAGGCGGAGGTATATGCAATACTGCACTGTGCTAAAGAAAATATAACGAGGTCTTACACAAATAAGAGGATCGATATACTATCGGACATCCAGGTTGCCCTAAAGGCAATTACAAACATAAAGGCGACGTCAAGGCTGGTATGGGAATGTCAAAAAGAACTGACACGACTGGCAGACCACAACAAAGTAACTTTGATATGGGTACCAGGACATACAGGAATCGAAGGCAACGAAAAAGCAGATGAGTTAGCGAGAAAAGGATCGTCTACTCCATTTACTGGCCCAGAACCGGCTCTGGGAGTACCAAAGAGTATAGCAAGGGGTCAAATAGGAGAATGGGTGAGAAATCGACAAAATGGATACTGGAACTCTATATCCAGGCAAAGACACGGAAAAATGTTTATTAAAGGAACATGCGAGGAAAGAACTGAAGAATTATTAAAAATGAATAGGATTCAGATAAGAGCTGTTGTGGGCCTCCTAACAGGACATTGCGCCCTCAAAGGACACCTACACAGAATGGGGCTGTACAACGGAGAACTGAAATGCAGACTCTGCAACAGGGAAACGGAAACAGCACACCACATACTGTGTGATTGCGAGACCTTAGATCGCAAAAGGCCATATATGGACACCCCAAACTTTGTCCAGAATATTACAGCACCCAGCCGGCGGGGAAGCTATACAAGCTTGTACACGGGATCTGGCTACTGGAATGGGTGGTGTGAGAAGGATGGGAGGTTGCGCACAATAAGCCCAAGAGGCTGCAGTGCAATCCGGCGAAAAGGACGGCTCCCAGAAGAGAAAAAAAAATCATCGACGATACAGCTTAAAATAGTAGTAGGTGTAACTCTATTTTCGGTAAAAATTAGAAGCTAATTTTTACTACAAGTTTCGCCAACTTAGATTAATTTAAGGCAGCCCCCGAGAAAGTTATAAGATTCTCCGTTGAAGTTTAGTAATAATAAGGAATCGGCCTTGGGAAGATAATCAATTACCAAGCCAACTTTTCTAATTACAACTTACTTAGCTGCTACCAGCCAGCACTTTTTGCAATTCCGCCGAGTCACGTTCGGCTATCCCGCCGCGGCAGCGACTGACGAGGAAACGCCCGATCTAGACTAAACTTCCGAGAAAAAATAATTATTTATAACGCCAGATTAGCTGGGAAATACTGCGGAAAGTTCGACGTAAATGGTATGATGATCGATTGTTATAGTAGTGTAGTGGTAACTAAATGAGTTTTTGTTTAAGGTCATTTCCATCTTAACAAACTTAATTTAGTGTCCGCACCAGAATTTTTTGCTGTTGAAGGTGGAAGTTATAGGTATTTTTAGTAACTAAATGCTCCAATTACATTTCTTTTCTGACAAAACGTAGAAAAACTACCCTGTATGTACACTGTGTATATTAACCATTATCTTATGATCTTTTTATACTGATAAAAACCACAATTTTTCACAAAACGCTACCTAAAACGCCCCACAGAATTTCGACATTTTTAACAGATTTATACGACGTGTAAAACCGAGTGTAAAACGGTTGGTAGGTTGAACAAAGTATCGGGACTCCACATATCACAGACCAGTTTGATACGGTGAACCAAATATGTGTTATTGGTAGGGTTCGGAAAGTGTCCTATAACGCAGGGTCGGACTGGTAATCCGTCATGTTATTGACGGAAGATGACATATGAGAGAAAAGAAATAAATACATATGTGTTAATTTAATAACGTATGTACATTAGGGTGGACCTTAATATTTTCTTTTCGTTTTTTTTCTCAGCGTTCCGGATGAAAATCAGTTCTGGGTACCTAAAAACTTGTGCGGAAACCAAAACTGCCGCGATCGGAACCTTTTTTCCCGTGCCGCAAAGCGCCGGAAGTTTCTTATGGGATTTACATGTTAAAAATCACTGAAAACGTTCGATACGCTTAACAACTGTGAAAATCATCAAATCTGATAGTCGCAAGGATATATTTCCATGTAATTTTTCCTCCTGAATCAGATGGAATAGATCATGTTTCAACGAAATGACCAGATTTCGTTTATTCGTTGAGTGAAAAAAATTATGTGCGAAAAATTGCGAAAAAACACCAAATTAAACAAAAAAAATGAAAAAAGACGAAATAATTTATTATGGTGATTGTACCTGACTCTGAGGAATATTGAGCATATCATGATTCAAAAGTAGAGGTAAAAACCTACAATTTGAAATTCGGTTGAAGTCTGTATGTGCCTCTGAACCGGAGTTACGACCATTTGAAGTTCACAAAATTCAGGAGTGTATATGGCGGAAGGCGATTTTTCTGTTTTTTCAATCCTGATTCTCAAACGATAGAATCTGCTGCATCGACTTGCAGAATTTAACGATAGTATGAGATGCTCCATATCATACGAATAATTCATCTTAATATAATATTACCTTTAACTTGAAGTCATTTTACATTGATTATAAGAGAATTTCGGATTGGAACATACTATAGTGTCCGACGTTCGTACACGTACTTGTAACGTTAGCATCATACTTTGGAGTTAGGGAGCTGCGTCGTGTTATAATCGGGTAGTACAAATCTCTATGTTATGTGCTTGTTTCTCAACAATCGAGTAGTTTAAGGGTCATTCAAGCTTGAGCAAACTAAAGAACGGAAGAATGAGTTCTCGAAAAAAAATATGGTTTTTCTCTTAAAGTTGGTAGCTTCATTCGCTCTGACATTAGCCGCAAAAATTTCGTCGTATTACTACCAATTTCAAGAGAAGTCGAGAGAGAAAAGTTTCGAAGAGAAGAATTGAAATTGGCGACGGTCGGAAAGTGGTCGTTTGAATAGATTCGTTCGGGAATACGCCTCGGAGCGATCCGAGCAATCTGAGCAGTTCACCCGAACACGCGTTTGTGATTCGAGCGCTCCAAGCGATCCGAGTGATTCGGACGTAAACACACGAATGTAAACAAACACTAAATTAATCTAAACCGTTTATATTTGTACAATTTAGTAATTAAATCAATTGAATTGACTCAATTAAGTCAAATCCAACAAAATTCAATCGATGTACTTGTTAAACTGCACAAACAAGAACGGAATAAATTAGTTTCAGGTTATTTGTATTTGTCGCGCGCGCGGAGCGCTTAGGAAGACCTCGGAGTGCTCGGATCAAAAACGCGTGTTCGGGTGAACTGCTCAGATTGCTCGGATCGCTCCGAGGCCTAGTCCCGAACGAATCTATTCAAACGAACACTTTACGACCGTCGCTCGCCAATTTCAATTCTTCTCTTCGAAACTTCTTCTCTCTCGACTTCTCTTGAAGTTGGTATAATAAGAAGAAATTTCCGCGGCTAATGTCAGAGCGAATGAAGCTACCAACTTTAAGAGAAAAAACCGCATTTTTTTCGAGAATTCATTCTTCCGTTCTTTCGTTTGCTCAAGCTTGAATAACCCTTAAACTACTAGATTGTTGAGAAACAAGCACATAACATAGAAATTTGTATTACTACCCGATTATACCACAACGCAGCTCTCTAACTCCAAAGTATGATGCTAACGTTACAAGTACGTGTACGAACGTCGGACATTATAGTACGTTCCAATCCGAAATTCTCTTACAATCAATGTAAAATGACTTCAAGTTAAAGGTAATATTATATTAAGATGATGAATTATTCGTATGATATGGAGCATTTCATACTACCGTTAAATTATGCAGGAGTTTTATTAAGGAGAAATTATTAAGTCGATGCAGGAGAATCTATCGTTTGCGAATCAGGATTGAAAACACAACAAAAACGCCCCGCCAAACAATCACAACTGAAATGATCGTAACTCCGGTTCAGAGGCACCTACAGACTTCAACCGGACATCAGATTGTAGGTTTTTACCTCTACTTTTGAATCATGATATGCTTAATACTCCTCAGAGTCAGGTACAATCACTATAATAAATTATTTCGTCTTTCTTCAATTTTTTTTAGTTTAATTTGGTATTTTTTCGCAATTTTTCGCTCATACTTTTTTTCACTCAACGAATAAACGATTCCATCTGATTCAGGAGGAAAAATACATGTAAATATATCCTTGCGACTATCAGATATGATGATTTTCATAGTTTTTGAGCGTTTCGAACGTTTTCAGTGATTTTTAACATGCAAATCCCATAAGAAACTTCCGGCGCTTTGCGGCACGGGAAAAAAGGTTCCGACTTTTTGGTTTCCTCACAAGTTTTAAAATACCCAGAACTGACTTTCACCCGGCCCGCTGAGAAAAAACGAAAAAAAAATATATTAAGGTCCGCCCTAATGTACATACTTATTGCTTGTGTCATTCAGAAACACCGACTGTCCTCATTGATTGAGCATACGTTACCACGATCGGTAGTCTTTCTGCATTTATTCTCGTCAAACGTGAATGGTTTGGCCTGTATATAGGTTGTAGAGGGAAAATTATCGTTCAACATCTACTGAAGATAAAGGTGCAAATTCAAAATAGTTCACGTGAACATAGGTCGACATACCACGTACATTATTTTCACGAATGTCGCACAGCTGTTTGTATCCTGTGTTTCTAAGTAAAACAATTTTGAATGTATTGTTTACAGCTACACTTTTACTATCTATTAACGTGTCCAATTGCGTTTACACATGAATTATCACAGACAACGTGTCTGACACACACAAAATGCTAATTTCTAGTTTAGTAATTGCTGCAGTCAATATTTTACCGCCGCTATGTCACACAAATTTTTGTAAATATTCGGTTGCTGAAATATCCACTGAGTTAACGCGAATAACGTGAATCGTATTGGGATACCTGTGTTTTAAACATTATCCCGCTTTCACCATATAAACTGCTACGTCTGTCACTAACATCAGTACATTATTATTTTTTACATCAACAGAGGACAATGCACGTGTTACTAGTATTATTATACTTTTAGCCGTTGTTTGCAAAACCCGTTTACTAGCTATTAATATCGTAGGCGAAATATCTGACACACCTAAAATTCGTATCAGATCATTAACGACCTCATTACCGCGAAAATCTGTTGTTTCGTCCACTGTCAGCCAAGGGAATTTATTGCGTATGTCTTCTTTAACATTTCCCACGACACGTTGATATGTCTTCTGTAAATATGTTTAATGCAAAAAAATGTCTAAAGTAAATACATCGGAATATCTCGCTGTCTTATGAAGAAATTGTATTAAGACATCCTGTGTTCCCGCACGGGAATTGGTGGACAAGAGTCCAGTGCGCATTCCAGGCAGGGTCAGTGGTGTAGGTATGTAGGGGCAAGAAATTTGCGCTTAAAAATACGGTTTGTACTTTCGTTATCACAGAGTTGTATAGTGCCAGCTCTGCGTTACATAATACGTTTCCGGGCCCTAGTTATTAGCAGTGTCAGCGACGATGACAACGAAAAAGAGAAAAAAGAATAAATCGTTCAAAATGGACAAAAAATTGGTTCACCTTCCGTACGCATGACAATGTCCTATACATTGCTATAAACTCTGTTAAAAACAGCTTGTTCTATTCTTGAAAATTTGCCATTGATGATCATGCCAACTGTTTCACACATCGTAAATCGATCCACACGACCTATATGACCTGTATAATCTTTATGATCAATGTGGTCTTTCTGACCTATATGACCTTTATGGCTCACTGGACCATTGTGCCCTAGATGAACTTATGACCAATATGACATTTATGACTTTCATGACATGTATGACCAATATGGCCATCACGAGTTTCATGTGATACAAGTATACCTCTATAACCTTTGTGACTTTTATAACTTAAATGGCTAATAGAACCTTTATGGCTTATTTAGATAATACATATTTTATTTTAAAAAGAGTTGTAACAGATCTATACCCAAATGGATATTATGGAAGTAATACAGTACATTCTAGTAACTGTGAAAATAAATGTTTCCCACTGCTCAAAAGTTTATAAAAGCACGCAAAATAAATATTCTACACAACAGGCACACTTTAATTCTATTTAAACAATAAAATCACTACGTACATAAGTGTGGAAGTAACAATTACTAATATTTTTAGTAATTTAAAAAATTGCAATATCACCTTCTGGCGAGTATACAACATATATAAATAGGATAAAATAGAACAAAAATGTAAATTAAACGGAATGCATTCGAATAAACATCGCTTCTACATTGTCTCCAAGAAGGGGTATAAAGTGAAATAACATGGAAGGAAAATTGAATATCTCACTACCTCTAAATTATGTCATTAGAATTGTGCTACGAAGGACGCTATATTTTTTTTTAGATTTGTCTATTTTGTGTTATTATGCATGTGTAGTCGTTAATTACTTCAATCTATTTGATATCAAATAGAAGCAATATTATTATTTTAGTAGTTATCAGCATATATCCATATTTAACCTTTAGACGACGGGCATTTGGGGCTTATAATCCCTCTAAGAAAATGTATAACAACAGTATCTTATATCACAGATTGATCATGGGTAAAGTGATGACCATGGGTCGGGACATTATACTGAACTACCCATCCGGAAGGGTAACGCTAATGCTAAATTTTCCACTTTGAAAAAATTCAATTATCTGACCTAGAAATGACTGAAAAAATAGAAAAAAAATGTCCTAGTAAGTTTTGACATCTCTCTTCCCTAATCTGTTATTAGATTTTTGAAATTCAAAACAGCGGATTCATAATGACGGATGCTAGTTAGCACTTGCTGTAACGAAAAAAAAAATGCATTATAATAATGAAAGTAAGTAGAGCGATTTGGGGTTAGTAATTGTGAATCAGACTTCTACAATTCAAAATGGAGGATTAAAAATTATGGATATAAAATGGCGAATATTCAAGATAGTGGATTCAGGATACTAACTTATAACAGAAAAAATAACGACATAACAGAAATAATGAAAACATATACAATGACTTTGACTACGTATTTGATTTTAAATTTTTATAATTCAAAATGGCGGATTCAAGATGGCGATCTAAACACAAGAAATCACGATACAGAACCGTGAGTACATATTTTCATCAATATTATCAGATTTTCCACTCTTTTTCGGAAACAATTACTTGTTGAAATCGATTGAAATTGCTTATCATGTAACGATACAATACAAATGTCACCAAAATGAAACATATTCATCTCTCCCTTTCAATACACTCTCTCTACGTCCAGGTCGTTAGTTCTGGGTAATAGTAAAGGAGATCCTTGAGAAGAGCTCATATATATTCTTTTTATCAACTGGTATCTTCATTGCACAAATTTGAATCCATGCAACTGAATCAGTCATACTGAATTCAAAAAGTCTGATATCATAATTGTCATTAGCAAACCCCAAATCGTAATCAATAATGCCAAAAAATGGATTTTATTCCACAATTAATTGGATTAAAAAAATTCGTCGCCATACATACGGCGATCTCAAAAACCCAGGTGTAAAGTTTTCACTCCGATTTCGAGCAAATTTGAGATTTTTGTCCCCCATATTGGATTCGCAGTCTTCAATTTTTAAAATCTGATTTGAGATTCGTAGTTAGCGACCTCAAAAACCCATGTATATAGTTTTCAGTCCAAATTCTAGAACATTTAAAATTTTTGTCCCCATATAGAATTTTTCCGCCCTTTTAGATCCGCCACCTTGAATCTTTAAAATCTGACTTCAGATTCGTAATTTGCGACCCTAAAACCCCAAAATAATAATTATTATGTTTGAACAAAGACGTGGAACCTATTTTTCGTCAGAATACTGGATTTCCCGTCCTCTAAAGGTTAATAAATATTTAGACAAATATTTAGGTCAATGCTTTGGTCGAATTGCAATTTTTGTGTCGAATAAGAGAGTATACTGAACTTTGGCCTATATTTACACTTCATAAAAACATTTAAAAGCAGACATTCAAAAAAAAGCAAAGTATTTCTAAAACGTTTATCGCATTTTACCTTATTTACAAACATGTGGGCATTCTCTCAACGAATAGGCTCATTCTAATTCCGGAACATCGCCCTATCAAAAAATTCATCGCGTCTTTTTTTGTATCTCCATAAACACGACTGTAAAAATTCCCGTAGCTTTGCAGCTTTAAATTTATTTCGTGCCCTCTTATTTAAAGGACCGTTTTATTGCCTATAAACCGAAAAAATTAAATAGAAACTGCGGAAGGTATTTTCCTTCGACCAATAAAACAACTAATAACGTCGTAATGTTGAAATGGACACTAAATCTCGCCGACCTCTCCCCAAAATCTAATCAGCTTCTGTCCCCTATAAGCCAAACACGTGATGTGAAAAGTTTTAACTAGTTGGTTAAGTAGTTCGCAACGTGTTTGTCCAGTGTACGCACCACTTAAAACTTATAAACATATTATCGATCTTCGGAATTAGTTTATAAGAACAATTAATATATGTTCCGCAAGTTTAAGTAATGACATTTGAGAGCTGATATAGACGCATTTAACAGAAATAACGCACAAAAAATTGTGTATTCATTCAGTTTCTAATTAATGACAATAACTCTGAACAAAATTAACATAAAAAAAAAAAAAAAAAAGGAAGAGGGGGGGGGGGAAAAGAAAAAAATGTTTTTTTTTAAAATTTAAAAAAAAAATGTTATTTTTCGAAAGGTTATTCTCAGAAATACGAAGCTTTTTTCACACAAAAACATTTCATCTGATCCAAATAACGGGTTTCTTTTGATACATCGTGGGGTGTCGGTGTAATGATCCATAGCCACAGTTGGATAATTCTTGGGGAATTTTTAAACAGTTGTGTAAGGAGAGTTTGTCGGGACGCATTCACAAAGTAAGAGGTCTTTAAGAAATATGTGTTTATTTCACATAAACACTAGGAGGAAGAGCTATTGGAGTTAACCCACGAATTGGAATAAATTAGACAAACACAAATTAACATAAATATCATAGCATAAATTGTGTGGGAAATTGCATAGGTCCTCCAGTCATTCAACCTGAAAGTTTAGCACATGAACCACATTCAGATATTAACCTGTGTATACTTCAACAAATTATATGCTTTCTGCAGCGATATCTGCAGCACATGTAACTTGACTTCTTGTTCTGAACATTGTAATCTTTCGGGAAATTATGTTGTGATCGTTTGAATTTTTGTATCTTCCTCAACGATGCCTGAAAGTTTGGAATTTGCAATTCTTCTTGCGTTTCAGATGCCCATATGTTTAAGTCGTAGTCTCTAGTACTCTTGAGTTGATGAAACACATATTCGAACACATACATATATAAACAGGCGACATAAATCCTCGTGCCAAGTTCCCACCTCGACCCTTCTTTCCTCTTTTCCTGAAGTTAACAGCATTTTTCTTCTAGTTAATATTCATATCAGTGGGCTCAGGAGGTTTCTCGTCGTGTTCTGAATCTGATGTTTCCTCTTCGAGGTCATGATTTACTGTATCGTCTTCTTCGACGTCCACTAGTTGTGGCCTAGGAAAATCGGAAGATGAATTGAATCACTCGTTTCAAAAACAACATAAGTCGCTAAAACGCAATTTTACAGGAGAAGCAAAAAACTGGATAATTAAATAAAATTAATAAATCAAGTACCCAAACAATTTTAAATTGATGTGAAAATAGGCTTATAATATAAAAAAAATACACACAATAGTTTTTTGCCAAATATGTTTTTGAGAACAAAAAATTTTTGATATCTTGACTTATGCAGTTTATGCAAAGAATAAAAGTAGTCTGTAATACTTTCTTACATATCAGGTACCGCAAATTAAACACACTCAATAGACAGTAAAAAAAAAATTTATTAATGTTATTACAATAGTGTTTTTACACTATGGAACGTAATCATATTCATTATCATCTTCTATATCTCCTCCTTCTTCTACAATATATGTTGTTGGCCATCGCAAGATTTCTTGATAAAATGGCTTATACTCGTCAAGAATGCTGGGCTGAACTTGTCGAATGTGTTCTATTTTTTTTTTTTGGGTTTATTGGAACCCAGTTATTTGGATACGCCTGTTCTGTCGGTGGAAATGCAATGGCATGATTCGATGTATTTCTTAGTAAACTAAACGTGTGATAGTTTAAACCATCAATAAAGTCATGTGCTACAAAACTCCTCTTTTATTGTGATTGTATTCAAAGGACATGAATGAGGACGGTGTAAATGACTGTTTTTGTTCTTTGGGTACTTTTCTTCCCCAAACGTTTCATCGGATAAGCACTTTCTTTTATAATGAAGGGACCACCACTTACTGAAGTTATAAATCTGATTTGTCTGAATGACAAATACTTTAAAATTTGGACTAGCATTAGCCATAATTGTATACTCGTAGTACTGATCTGGAATAAAGACGCGATCATGTTTTTTTATTTTCCTTTTAGTGACACCAAAGTCCTGGTCGTTCGGTAAAAAGGAGGGACCTCGAACTGGAAAGTAATGTTTAATTTTACGAAAACGTTCGGAGCAAGAACAACATAAGTCAACGACTAATGTTGTTTTTGCCACGAACATAGGATATGACCTTGCATTATGTATGTAAGGGTAAATGGGACTTGTGTCATTTTTATTCGGAACGTGTGCCTTCTGAAGATTCGTTTCGTGGTAAAACGTGAATTTCGTAAAAATTCAAGGGTAACAAGTTTTTCAAAACCTGGATCAGTGCAGTTATTCACGATTGTATCGAACACATAATATGCTTCTTCACTCCTATTTTGTGGAGTTGAGGGTATATCGTGATGGTGGTTCCGGGGTGTGAAACCGTACGTCAGCTCAACTGTCAGAATGTCCCCGTTAGGCAGTTGTCCGGGAACGTTTTTTTTTTTTTTTGTACGATAAGGGGGCGCACCTAATATTAAAAACAGAAATAGTGTGAGTTAAAATATTTAGATACATATGTTCGCCGCATTTTCAAATATATCCCAAGTAGCACAATATATTGGCTGATCATTGTTTCTATATTGGCTCAATATCGATTCATTGCAGTTGATAAATCAATATTGTACCAATATTGGTGCAACATTGTTTTTTGTTCTACAAATGTAATGTTGGTGACATATATTACGCCAATATTGGTTGACCTTTGTTTAGCCATTATTGTAATTATCAATGTTGGCCCATTATTGGTATTTACAATATTTTATTACAACATTGGCCCATACAGTATTTATTTTGCATGTTAATATTGGCATTTGCATATATCTCCAATACTGCTTATTCACTATAGGGCCAATATTTCTAACAAATATCGGGCCAATCTGAGAATGCATCTCTATTACAATAATACAGTTAGAATAATATTTATAAAATCTCTAAAAACATCTATGTAAGTAATGTACACCTATTCTTTTTCTACAAATGTCAAAAAAACGTGAAAAAATGACTTTTTGTGTATAATGTGTGTCAGAATGAGTATATTATTCTTTACAAAATATACTGTTATCGTTTTTACGCAAAGTGTAAAAAAAGGTTTTTTTTTTCCAACTCTTAAAACACTTTTGCTTAAAAAAAAGCTTTTGGCTTTTTTGACAGTTGTGGAAAAAAATATTGTATGTAACATGTCAGCAAAGTAGTACTTTTTTATTCCTAGAAATTGTCAATAATTCCTAGACTGTTATACAAAATTGTCGGCAATTTTGATGCAATTACTTCTGAAAATATTCAAATAAAGGCGCTACAATGATTAGTGGCGCCTATCTCCGGCAGTTCGGTGAACCACAGAATTAAAAAGAGACGAGAATATAAGAAGTCCTAAGACCACTTCTTCCTTTCATTCGATTTAACATGGCGTTAATCACGTGTTCTGTGGAATCGCTGATTGTTGTCTGTAGTTGTTGCCAACTCATACGTAAAACATTTTAGTTACACGATGGTTTAAGCAGTTTAAGTTTTGAGAAGCACCAAATTTTATTGTTGTAGACTATTTTAAATGAACGCGTTAATATTTTTACGATCACTAAAACCCTAATGAATATCACTTTTTGTCAAAAATCAAATAAAATAGTCCAAATAATGTCTTGAAATTTTTTAAATCTGAAATTGCAATCTGGCAACGCGGCGTCAGCAGCTGGATCACGTGAGCATTGTGAGCAACGAGCCGGCTAGCCGGCATCCCTATAACGTGAAAACTTGAAAAGCAACATTTGGTATTTGGTTATTAAAGTAGGTGACGCCGGCCGTTATAAGTGGTACTGGTGCATAAAAGTGAAGTGTGAAGTGAAAAATAAAGTTGTTGAGTGAGTATTTATGTAATAAGTATAATTTTAATCTTATAGTCGACGTTTTGTTAATTAGGGTTGATTTAATGCACATTTATCGTTTGTAGTTCAATAGATTTTATTATGGTAAATCATGTCTTCATAAATCAACCCTTAAGTATATACTTAAATGAATGTTGTCAAGATTAGAGGGTCATAACAAGGTGGTTGGTTTATGCAGCATCATTTAACCTTAATTTTTCTTTTATTTATAATTTTAATAAATAATGGTACTCGATTGGTTATTAAAGTAAAAGTACCTAGTAATGCTTGTTTTCATAAAAATGTCCCTATTAGACCTCTTAGTCTTTAGTATTAGTCTTATGCTGGGTTCATGGAGCCAACTAAACTAAATTAAGAACTAACAATTAAGAATTACATATAAACATTACTATCCACAAACCCATGTAGCGTTCATGGAATCTACACTAAATTAAAATTAAAAATTAAGCAATTACAAAGTTGCCCAACTTTTATCTTTTTAGTTTAGTTGTTAATTCTTAATTTTTGCCATGTGGTCTGCGCAGGCGTTTGGTATAAATTTTTGAGGTTATATTTTTTTCGCTGTTATTTTATTACATATGTGTAAAGTAAAAATATTACTATAAAATTATATTTTTTTGTGGAAGAAGTGCGCGAAGTCCATATTTTTACAATAAAAACACATTATTTAAAAATAAACTGGCACACAGCATATCATTTTACGCATAATTCTTAAATTGTTAATTTTATTTCCATGAACTAGGTACATAAATTTTAGTGTAATTTTAATTTTAATTTGTTAATTTTTAATTCTTAGTTTGTTGGCTTCATGAACCTAGCGTTAGTCCTATTTCCTTAATTTCTTTGTCTTAATACCTTTTCTAGGATGGTTCTATAGGCAGTTCCTAGGGGAATAGGGAAGTTGAAAGGTTTTCTTGGACCGTTATACGAGTTTTACATATATATTTAAAGTTTTTGAAAACACATTTAAGGTAAGACTAAGTTAGGACTAGAACATTTTTATAGAAAATATTTCATCCAGGATGTTTACCCTTCTTAGATTTAAAATGAAAAAAAGTGAGGTTTTAAACGGTTGTTGACATTCAAAAAATTGAGTTATATATACTTTTGTTTTTAGGGTATTCATCTTCACAAAGAAACATAATTTACAGTTTTACCAAGACACCGAAAAGTAGTAAATCTTTAATAAATGGCTCTACGAAGACAACTTCAGACAGTACTAATGAAGGTAATATTTTCAATACTTCGTAAATTGTACATGGTTAGTCATTTATATCTTGGTGTAACCATTTCAGGTCTTGCTGATCATAATATAAGTAGAGATATAAAAAAGATTACTAAAGCATTAGCAGGCATCAAATATGATATTACAGATATGAAAAATAATATAAGTGATATCAAAATAAAGCTGATATGTTAGAAAACAAATCTAAGTCGTTCAAGTCAACCTCTGATTTTAAATTGCCGCTGACAACTCCACAGCAATTGCTAGAATTAGAAAACAAAATTAGAAAATGCTACTGACCTAGAAGATTTGGTATATTACTTTGTTGTTCGCCGTCTCTTAGTTTTTACATATTTTTCTCATTGTAGGTAAACATCCTTTCACCGTAGGTGGAGATACCGTAAAAAAGAATGTACATTTTATAATGAAAAAAGTAATGAACAAGGAGCTGAGCTTTCAATACTCAGCAAAAGGAAAAAAAAGCAAAAAAAAAGATTTTTCCAAGCTATCGGTATATAAAGCGGTCTTAGGTATGTTAGCTTATAGTACATGTTGTTAGTAATTTAGTCAAAACTGATATTATTAATTTCCTATTGGACTGCCATATTAATAAATTACCTGTCTGTTTTTAGAAGCTGTTAAAGTGAACTTTTTTGCCGCCACCGACTTGGAGATTACACGTTGTATTGGTGTTTCTTTGGCAACAGCTGGAGACCGGGACGGTGGAAGACAACTTAGAGGTTGGTTTGTAACTATCGAAATGTTATAGGCATAGACATATAACCAAGGGGACGCAAAACATTTCACTCATAAAATTCCTATAAACGGTCAAGCATTGTTTTTACAAATCTACTACACAACTGGAAGAGATCTAGTTCATAGCTTTTTAAAAACTGCCAAGTAGTTTTAGTTTAATTTGACGTTTCTGGCATACTACAATACATATTAAACAAATTTTTACAGTGAAGAACTATTTTACAACCGAATTGGCAAAACCTCAAAGGGGTGTTGGAAAAAATAATGCAATACAAATTTTATATACAATTTTTTATTCGTTTCTAAATAATTAAAGCGCTGTTGCCAATAGCATTTTTTTAATGAATGTATGAATGTATGACTTAAAGACTAATGCAAACAATCCTTTCTTGGTTATATGTCGTATATGTATGGTCATGTAATTACATATGTGTCACCGACATAATACTCATTTATTTATTTATTTTTAGCTGAAAAGCCAAACCAAGATGAATAATGTATGCATCTATGCATAATGTAACCATAATGCAAAATGTATGCATAGTATTTTGTAAAATTAGTTAGAAAGTTTTAATACAGTTTGGTGAACCTTATATATTTTGTTTTATTTTTTATTCTACAGTAATATCAAAATTATGATGAAAGTTAATAAGATCCACTATTAACTAAAGTAAGTAACACATTTTTCAAAAAAAAGAAAAATCTGTTCTTAAATTTTTACTTTTCTTAATATTAAAAAGCAGGTGGCATCTTTCTTTTCAGTTATTTTGTTAAGATATTGCTGGGTTAAATTTATTGGGTTCTATGCTACATATTATAAGCAGAACCTTATAGTTTTAACCCAGTGATATCTTGGATATTAGTGTAACCAGAAGAGATTTGAATTTCAAATACTGGTATAATAAAGAGTGTCAATGTTGGCTAACGTTGTATTTTTGTTGGGGCAATATATTTATAACTTGTTGGTCCAATATTTTTGGACAATAAATATGTAGCCTATATAACTTCATAAGCCCAATATTAGAAAAATATATTGGGCCTATATTCCAAAAAGTCCACATTTTTTATTGGCCCAATATGTGGAAACTAGTTTATATCTTCTATATTGGACCAATATTGGATCAATATTGACGTGCTGCTTGGGATTTTATTTCAACATAAACAAATTATTATAAGGTGCCTAATACTTTTTGGTCAAGGCTGTAGAACAAAATGTCAGTCATGGTTTTTGTTGGAATACTTGAAACAGTTTGAAGCACCCACAATCGCGAGTGGACATAATTTTTTGTATTTTATTTGAGTATTTTACACCATCCAAAATAACGAAAAAACACACGAATCCTCCTAAGTAAATTGTAATCCGGCCTTCTATATCGACGTCGTCATATAAAAGCTAGGAGCCCGATGAAAAGATCAGCGATGACGGTGCAGGAGAAAATAAATGTTGTTCTCCCCGATGGATAATCCACTCAAAAGTCGGTCCAGAGAATGGCTTATCGACCGTGACATTGATACTATATAGGCGGACCCAACAAGCGAACAGCTAATCCCAGAAGATGGATCACGTAACTTGTTAAAGGATTTCAAAATCTTGAACCCAAAGAAACCCCATGCCATTTCATAATAAATATGTTTTTAAGGCGAATCGCGAATTGAGAGACGGCTCATTGGTTTCGTAAACATCTTACTCGTCTAACCTCCTACAAATTTTTAATCATGGCTAAAAATACATTCTACATTATAGCTGCTCATAAAACTTAGTATGTTTTTAAAGTAGGTTTTGGTGTACAGTGCCCGACCGACTCGTAATTCCTATCTAGGTTGCCTGCTTAGAATCGAAAGACATTTTGAAAAATGCTACCTCTCCACAAGAGAAATAAAATTTAAAAATGAGCAAGCTCGAAAATACAGGGTGTTTCAAGTAACCTGTTCATTAAAAGTTACTCGAGTTAATGATCATCTTAAACACTTATTAAAAATTAACATAAATACTTAAACAAAAATAGCAATTTTCCTGTCCATCCAGTTTTGAACAGTCTATGTTTCCAATCGAATTTCTACAAAATTTTAATTTAATAATACTCGAATTCATGAAATTTACAAAATTGTCCAAATAATGGACATTAACTTTGAGTTTATAAATTTATTGTTAGTATTTTTTTAAAAAGAAAAAACATAAAACTGTTGATTTTTTTTATAAAATAATGTTTTGTACTACAATGGATTGTATTGAATCTACGTACTTTTCTGATACAAATATTATGTATCATATGATATGACTCTATATGTCAAAAATGAATATTTTTTTGTGATATTTCAATGTTCTTAATTCTGATCCTTGCATACCTAATTTGAAATTTGCATATCTTAAACAATATTAAAGTTGCAGCCACCATATTTAAAATAATTTTAATATAGATACGAAACTCTGAAAATATGATTCAAATGGCTAATATCCGTTAACGGTCCTCAAAAAGTACTTAATGATCAATATGACAACATTCAAAGCAATGACTATAAGCAAAACATAAAAAAATGAGTTATTGAAGTGAACAAAATTCCGACTTTTAGGTTTTTCCCACAAAAAGTGACACTGTTGCGATTTTGGCCACTTTTTTGCATTTTTCCCACTTACATGAAAAAAATATGCTTTCTCTGGTTCAAATTAACTCTGCATTTGAATGAGCAACCCAAAATGCGTATAGAATAAGTATTCTATTTCCATTCTAAATTGAAAATAGGTAGAAAAAAGCAAGGTTGTCAGATATATTTTCTAAAATTGCTAAGCTCACTGTACAAGTTTACTTCATACTTCAATAAACTGTTAGTTCGTGACGTTCTTAGAAAGCTAGTTTGGAAATATTAAAAAATATATATATATAGATATAAATTTATTAGTTAGCATTAAAATAAAGCGTTTAAAATTGCTGGAAAAAATAATTATAAATTAAAACAACTTTATGTATATTACTATACTTAAGAAAATGTTGAAGAGCTGGCAACGCCTGAGCTGCCGGCAGCCGCGAATGCACCAGCAACATTATATGTACTATAGGATTGCTTTATATGTAATACATCCAAATACTTATTCGGTCAACTGTGCCATAAAATTGTTACGACGTCGTTAAAATGATTTACGACTTTAGAAATTATATGTGTTTAAGGCGCCAGTGACGTGTATTTCAGCTAGGTTTATTAACACAGACAATTTTTTGAGATTGTCTGGCTAAATGAGCATTATTTACAGCAAATTATATTACAAATATTAAGAGTTTTGTATGCAGGCTAATTTTAATCTCCTATATTGATTTGAATGAAAAAAATATTTCACAATTTTCGAATTTATAAAAGATATATGCACGCCCATGGAATCATAATGTTGCACCGCTTTTTTTGTTCCCCAGGCGTATTTATCATTTTCAATTAAAATTAGAAGGACTATACTTTGGATATGGGGTTTGATTTTTTTTTAATTTTGTACGCCTGTGTTATTGTTTTTAACTCACTAATCATTTTAGGCCATAAGTATTATATATTTTTTGGTAGCTGGCTGTTACTCGAGAATACAAAAAGTAGAAAAAACATAAGGTTTTTCCATAAAAAAAAGATCGCTGACGTCACTTCAAGTTCTAATTATACAGTACAATGTGGCGTTGAAAATTAAAAATGACCTGTCCAAGATTTTTGTTCAAGACATTGTATAAATAAATAATATGTTCGTATTAGAGCAATAAATTTCGAAGTAAATAGATGACGGCTCTTTTATTCTCTCGGACACCAAACTTTTCGCTCCAAGATCAAAATGTTCTCTCGTAAAGATGCGTTCCTTTCAGTAGTTAAACTAAAACTGACATTTATGTGATTTAATTTCATTTTATGTTAATTATACGTACATATAAATATACGTATTCGTATGGATATAGTGACTATTATTATTCGTGTATATCTACTTTAAATTTGCGTAGTAATTACACGCGAAAGATATTTAGAAATATGAAGTGCCCTAATTATTTAAAAAGTTCTCGGTTATTTTTCCCGATAACCGTTTAGTCTCATTAGCGATAATGGCTTTCTAACGGGAGCGAGAGTAACGTGGAACCGACCATTTAAACTTTCTTGATAGTTGGCACCAAACTAGTTTCATATAAATTAATCCTATTAGTGCTATCAAATAATTTTCGCTTTATCAACGCTAAATTTACATAATTCCTTTTTCATGCAAAAGCGGTTGAGTTTCAGAATTACTAATGCTATTTTACTCCTGAATGTTTGTATATTTTATTGCGACTGCCGTTTGTATAAAACATTATGTCAAAAAACCAAACCGAGTTATCGATACTGGTTGTAAGTTATACCAGTCAAAAATATAAATCAAACTGTTCTTATTTTTCATAATTCACCTATATGTATTTCAGAAAGTGTTAATATACTAACCTGTATTAATATTACTAATTAATTAAGTATTAATATTACTAGGTAATTACTAATCTGTCGCATGTCGCTCCGTTATTCCGTAGACGATCCCCATATACTTTAGGACTTTGAAGAAAGAGTGATTTCAAGTAAAAAAGTTCATATGAACATAGGTCGTTAAAAAAGTGTTCGACATACAAGGCGATAAACTCTAATTTTTTCTTGATTTTTTTCTATTTACTCAATATCTACAAGAGCTACAAGATTCCAGTTTTACAAATGATACTGATGAAAGTAGTTTGTTGAGAGAGTAGTCTGATGAAAGTTCAATCATCGATAAAGAACCTTTTTAATAACAAAATTAGTATATGTACGGAGATTCGGTGTTCCCATTTTAAATCAGAATTTCTACGCCAATGGATTTTGAGGTTTGCCTGATTCCACTTTGGTTTTAGTTTTTAGGTAAATTGTAATGAAAAAAAAATAACCACAATTATCTTCCAAAGGCGATTCGTTTTTTTGTAAAAAAGAATATTTTTTATCCCCTCAAGTATTTGAAAAAAATTACACAGCTCCACAAAAAAAAAAATCTAAAACATTTTTCAGGGACCTCACCCACCTTACTATATGTACTCGATCATGCTGAAACCGAATCCGATGTCCCACTAACTCCATCACGTCAGGGTTTTTCTAACCTCAAAAAATAGACTAACAATTATAAAACTCAACAACATCAAAACAAAAACCCAAACAAACTCCAAACCCTACAACCCAAAACCCAATAACCCTATGACTCCATAACCCCATAACCTAATAAATGTAGGAATACACAGGGCAAGTCGTAAGCGGCGTTCACTTCGTAGATCGTTGAAGAAAAACAAGTGCGTTATCACAAATGGACAAAAAAGGTGGAAAAAAACTAAATGATTATCATAATTTCTCCCATTCATTTATTTATTTGTTTATTTATTCAACTTTTGGGGAGAGGCAAGGGGACCTCATGTGAATAAAGTACCCCAAAGGCAACAGAAACCTGCTAGTTCCACATCGGTGTTCCTGGGTTCGGCAGAATGTAGGTTTTGTAGCGAGAAATACCCCGACCTCAGATGGTCCTAGGGTTATTCGATTATTTGATTATGAGGTTTGAAGTTTTATGATTTATAGGCTTAAAGCTGATTTATAGGCTTTATAGCTGTTTCAAATATACTGAATTTCGAGGTTTAAACACTCATAAGCCTCTTTCTCACTGGGTTATGAGGTTATGGGGTTATTGAGCTTTGGAGTTGTGGGGTTGTGGAGTTTGGGGTTATGGGATTGAGTTTGTTTAAGTTTTTGTTTTGAAATTGTTGAGTATTTTCATTTTTAGCCTATTTTTGAGGTTAAAAAAGATCTGATGTGATGAGATATCGGATTCGGTTTCAGCATGGTTGATTACATACTAGGGTAGGAAATTGCAGCATTACATATTGGCGATACATGTGTAGAAGAGAATAAGTTAAAAGACACCAGTAAGGATAGACAAAGACAGTTAGATACACCAGTGTTTCACGCTTGTGTACTTATTAGAAACGTATGATGTAAAACGTTCTATAAAAAATAAAAATACATCAAGCCCACATACACACGCCACTGATTCTGTAATTGAAAAGTTTATCGATGATTAAGCTTTCATTAGACTATTTCACTTGTAAAACCTTGTAACTTTTACCGTCAACTCAGTGGCCGAAAAAAAAAAAACAAGAAAAAAACTAAAGCTTAGCACCTTGATACTGATTGTTGCGCTAATATTTATACAAATTGTAAGTATTTAACCTTACAGTTGTTCATTCTGATAATATTAGAGCTGCATTGTTTTGCTTTTTAATATAAAAGTGGCACGATCTTCCCGTCCCATCCCGAATGCTCTCGCTTCATAAGAAATATTGCTGTGTGTGCCAGAAAGGCGTTTCGAAAACGTAAAACGTAACTCATATTTGTGCCTCAAAAGGCAGCTCTCCCTGCCGTTCGTTTATTGTGTGCCGTATCTGAAGTTTATGTGAAAATATAAAATAATAAAGCAAGTCCGATAAAATTCGAGCCGTATATTCTCGGCCATATTTTAATATCATTTATGGAAATGCGGCATTATTAAGCATAAAATGCAAAATATCAAAGGCCGCACTACCTCCCCATAATATTTCAAAATGTAATCAAATATATGTATATGTTTGTTTATGTAAACGTAATAATTGTGACAATTACCGTTTTTATTAGTCGATATAATCAAGAACTCTGTATATACACGGTGGAGACTTTAAATGGAATATATTCGCTAGCGGGGTGGTGAATGATTTGTCAAAAAAATTCCCGAGACACGTCAACTTTTAAATGTATTTACCTACATTTTGCAAGTAATATGAAAAATATAGCCCTTCAGGGGTGGCTGAAACCACCCTCGACATGATTTTTTTCAAATGCAACCCTATGGCTTGTGACCCCTCATTGTAAAGCTGGTGGAAAGAGGAATCCAACTCACTGATCAAATTTTAATTTTTAGTATGTTTGTAGGGTTTTGTATCATATCAATATCATAAAAGGGAATTGTCCACAAAGAGTTTGTACCAGGCCAAACAGTAAATCAACACTTTTATAGAGAGGTTCTTGAAACACCTCGAAAAAGGGTCATGCGTGTGAGATCAAACAACAAGATCAACTAGATGTTGCATCACGACAATGCACCTTGTCACACAACTATTTCAGTAAACGAGTTTTTAGCCAGTACAAACATGGTTGTGGCTCCTCAGACTCCTTATTCGCTGGGCCCCTTGGGGAATTTTTCCCCTTCCCCAGATTGAATCCCTCAGGGACTCTTGAGTCCTTGTAGCCGGCCGGGCGAAGGGGTAAAGAGGTTAGGAGCCCCCGCCCGCCTAGGGGGAATGAAAGAATTTTTTCTCTTCCCCAGTGAAACGAAAAACCATTACTCTTTCACTCGGGATCGTCTAATTTTGGGAAAGTTTCCAATAGAAAACGATTTCAAACGGCTGTTAATAAAATGCCAACCGTCTCTACCAGCTGAAGGCTATCCAGTTTTGTTATATGAGTTCCAGCACCTGATAAAACTATGAGGAATGGTCCCCAAATGGGCAAAGCCGAGTTTAAAAGAGGGAAAATTGATGGACCCGTTATTTCACATTTATGTTATATGGAGACATCCAAAAGAACCATCTCCTAGAGCGGAGATGGAAGGTGTCTAAGCTTCCATGTAACTGCAGAGACTGTATTTTGAAGGAGACAATACTGTATTGCTAATTTACCTAATTTTTCACGCAAAAATTTTCATGATTGCATTTTACAAATCAACGACCTTATTGAAAGCTTCTAAAAAAACACTTCCTAGGAGTCATCTTTTATATCCATCCATATTCAATTTTGCTTTTCCTAACAAAATAGACACATAACTCAAAACCAATTACTGTACAGTAATTGGTTTCGCTTCTATTACGGTATCGGTTGTGTAAGAAGGTATTAGGTTCTTTGCATTTCGCTGTATATCTACTCGTTTACTCGTATTATGATTTAACAAGGCTGTCTGAGAAATGAATCAATGCAGTAATTAAGTAGTTAATATTTATTTACGGTGAAAAACTTTGCAAACCTCTAAAACCTTAATGCAGAAAAATATAATTAACATTTACGCTCTCTTACGTCTCGTAAGTTTTACTAAACGAAAAACTTACGAACTAAAAAACGATGATTAAAAAACGAACAATATATGTAATTAGAATTACATTAACCTCAATAGGTAAACTGTAATGATGTCTAGAATATGTATCGAGATAATGTATGTTTTACTTACTTTATGTATGCTTTATTTATTTAATGGATATTTATTTAAGTTTGTCTAAAAGTAACACTACCCAAGTGGTAGTCGCCGATTTTCCTACAACTTTCCAAACACTTTCATTACATATGTATGTAGAAGTCACTTTAACCCATTTTTAGGTGCCCGTTTTGATTTTTGTTTCATAACCTTGTAACTCAAAGACCTTGGGTATTCAAAAACATTTTGTCGTTTTTCGGGTCTGTAAGATTTTGAGCAACAAACTTTAAGAAACTAGACCATCACATCTTTACGTTTTTGAGGTCGCTGAATCATCTGAGTTCGGGGTTTGTTTGACCAAATCAGGTCTTGGTCAAGATCATTTCAAGGTCAAACGTGTGCAAAACAGTTCCCAACATAGTAAACCACCACATATAGATGTGGTGGTTTATGGAGAAAATATATAGACGTTTTCTCTATCTGGATGGCTGATTACCAATCCGAGGTCAGATAAGCAACTTTAAGTTAATAACATGCTTTAATTTATGACACAATATGAACCCCTAAACATTTTTATGTTTATTTTTAAGTATCTCAATACAGCGTTGCAACAAAATGGACCTGAAGGAAATATGTATGTAATACGAAATATAAATATCCTTTGATACTGACGAGCCTGTGTACAGGCTTTAGATGTATTTTCCTCCATCACGTATTACAAAAAGAATACATATATGCTCCTTCTACGTAAGTCAAAAGAATATTTTCCTTTTCAATGTATAGAATATCAAATAGCTTGAGGCAAGCCAATAAGTTTGTGGACGTATTAAATGCAGTAGTCTCCTTATGGAGACGTCCCTATTAAGCAAGTGTTTCTATGGAATTTTGCTAAATGCATGTATGTGACTGCGTTGCATTACTTTCTCTGTCCTGTTAAAAAAAAAAACTTCGAAAATATGTCTTATCTATAAGCTGAATTTACACGTGTCAAATAGCTAAAGCAAGTTACTAAATCAAGTAGCTAAAATTTAAGTTCGTTTGTTTAGTGAGCGTTTACATTTTATAGTGCCTATTCTTGGTTAGTTGTTGATTAGTGCTGATTTTAAACATGGCTGGAAAAGTTATGCGAGTAGCAATGCGGAATTGTGTATTGAATATATCGATGGTCTTATGCAATACTGGCACAACTCAAAAATCCATATTTTTCAGGAACGCGGTTAGAAATTTTTTTGTTTTACATTATTCGCTGTGTTTCATAACGGAATTTATATATTGTTTGTTTTTTTACTGAACTATATAACAATATTGCATATTAAAGCAGCAGTGCCGTTCTTGCATATTAAAGAAGAATAAATCTCATACAGGGTGCACCAGAAATCCCAAAAAGGCAATTTTTTTGCCAGTATTGCATAAGACCATCGATATGTGGTGAATTATCAGAAATAATTGCAGTAGAAATGAACAGAAACAAAAACAAGCGTTGTTGGGTACGAAAATGGCTGAGTCGGAGAGAAATATATGGTGCTTCATTTACTTTGTTCAATTGCAGGAGTACCAAATATAGAAATTGCTTGTTTATATAGAAAGAGCTTGTTTATTTTTATAAATAGCAGCCCTTGTATCCCATAGGCATTGCCTTTCACGATATTCTTCTACAAACTTTCATGTAATCTCTTCACTCCAACGAGACATTTTTAAAATACAGCACAAATAATAATCTCCGCACTCTGTACTAATGAACCTGACTAACTGACCTGTCTACACTCGTTTAGTCGGCGTTTTAGTTACTGGAATGCAGGGGTGGGAGAGGCTACTTGCTCAAGTAAATAGAAATTGTTTCTATTTAGTTGACTAAGCAGTTTACTAAATTAGGTTATTGTGCAAGTACTAAATCAAGATGTTTACAACATACAAGTAACTAAATTTAGTTACTTGATTTAGTACCTAACTTACTTTAGCTACTTGATACGTGTAAATTCAGTTATACTATGAAGACATATTGTTGTTTGTGGAATTTTGACCAAATCATTAGATCATTAGTATAAAGTAACATTGTGTAATAAATACTTTATTAAAAATGGCTAAAAAGTCCATATAAACTATTGCTAAATGCTAGATGCTTCATTTGTTCGTTTCAAGCAATAAAATGTTTCTTCTTCTTAAAAAATCTTTTTAGTGATCAAATTCCAAATATCACAATTTACTTTCCATCACAAAATTGGTAATTAACACAAAGTTTACTGAATTAATGTTCTCACAAATCAATGTTATTCTTTTGGAATAAAATTATTTATGCCCCTCAGGAAAAAAAACCATGGGAAACTAGTCATCCTATAAATAAACTCTGTTAATATTACGAAACAATGATTTAGTTAGAAACACAAGTTACAGACGGTCTTATTACTAGGGTCCAGAAATATATGTCATAACGCAGAGCCGGCACTATACAACTCTATGATAATTAAAGTACTTATAAACCGTAATTTTTAAGCGCATTTAAAATCATATACGCGTTTATTTCTTGCCCGTATATATGTACGCCACTGACCGTGCCTAGTAACGCGCACTGGAACTCGTAGTATGCCGTAGTACGCCGGACCCGTGCCGGTGCTCAGGATAGTTGAACGCAGTTTAACCCTGCGTTGTGACATACTTTCCGGACCCTAATTATTACTACAATGACTACCAAATCGACAAAAAAAACAAACATTTTTTATGAGTGATTTAATCGTGGTCTATACTAAAAACTCTAATGAAAGCCCTGTCTGAAAAAAGTCTGGATGTATTAGACGAAATATCTGTAAAAAATCAGTGCGATATTTTTGTCCAAAATAAAAAAATCCTTCATCAGCATACATTTTTTGAACTCAATTGCATAATAGTAATAATTAATCTTGTAACGTAAGCGAACATATTAGTTTATAAATCTTACTCAATGAAGCTCTGTCGCTCAGAAGTTAACACACTTTTATAGAACGAAAAAGAACATCAGAGTGCTTTTGACTTTTAGCAACACAATACATTGCTGCACTTCGGAAAGTTTATTTTTAAATTGTAAATCTGTTTTAATTGAAACTCGTTGTAGATACTTTCACGTTGTGAATATGTCACCGTATCATTTCATTTTTTCCTTATGTACTTCAGTCTAGCAACACATTGTTATGTACTTCAGTCTACATGTACATCAATATTTGTCATTTACTTTAAAACACTCCTGAATGACTATGTTAATAGTGTCAAGTACTCTAAGTAAAGTGTAATAAATAATAATTTCATATTTTCTAAGAAAACATGGAGTTTTCTGAAGAATGTAAAGATATTTAAACAAAGATCATTGGCGAGAACAAAAATAAACTCTTTTTATTAATAATATAAATACCATATTACGGAGTTGAATTTACAAGATTGATAGTTGAGAAATTTGAGAATTATAATTCTCAAATAATACAGGAATACAGGAACGTTAGTACGTCTACAGTACGTTAGTAGAAACATTCAAAATTAATACTCCAATTAACGACCCATAATACTCCAGAAAATTAGCGATATACCTACATATGTAAACTGAATCGCTATTGTGTTTATACCCTATAGAGCCTTTCTAACAAGCGCAATTTTTGAAGAGCCTTCGGCTACGAAACAAACCATTCCCAGAGTAAGACCATTATAGCAGCGGATTTTTACCACAGCTAACTTAATACTTGAAAATCCCTGAATAATATGAAAATAAGCTTTTTTTTTAGAATGCTAGAAGTAATTGCTCTCTGTATAAGACATATTATGCATGCAAGTAATAACATGTGGTGCAAAGTTCAATAATTGTTCATAGGTAATTTCAAGTCCTTCCTGATTCAAGTCTTGTCCTGATTTATTTTTGCATCAGCACGTTGTTTATAGAACGTATTGTAGAATGTTTATAGAAAATATTAATAACTACCTATTAAAAACATTATGAGATATATAATATACTTTTCTGATTTGCTGTTATTCTAACCGATTTTTTAGGAACAGATAGAAAGTTATAAATCACTTATATAAATAAGTATTTGTTTATACAATACACTACTTCAAAACTTAATACAATATTGATGGAAAATATATTTCATTATGCTCAGCAAAACTGACACAATAACGCGAATTAGAGTCGTACGATTGAATATATTTATTAATACAATTTAGTAAGGGTTTTATACCTTGCTTTATTAAAGTTTAATGCGTTTCTTGAAAAGTTGATTTTTCTTATTTGCCTCCTATTTTTTCTATATAAGCTCTTTTATTTCATTAAAATAATATGGCGAAATTTACGAAATGTGTTCCCTTCTAGCGCTGTCTAAAAAAGTGTTATGTTATATATAGGCGCATTTTTTTGAAATATTATACTTTGCCGAGATATGTACTTAATTAAGGCCCGTATTGAGAAGAGATTTCTTGTACATTCTTTAATTAATTCCTGCATCATCTGCTTTAATTAAACCAGTTAATTTATTAATTAACAGCTATTTGTCACAAAACCAAGAGAGTTTAAATTCTTTCATGTTTGATGGCATTCCAGTTCAAAGTAGGTAATATTTTTGTGAAAGTTATGGTTTACAAACCCTTTAGAATTTCCGATATACATTTTTCAAATACTACAGACCTAATGAAAATTTTATAAAACTTTAGGGTAATGCTAATTTTTATTCTTAAGCAATGCGAGATGCAGCAATTGCTCATATACATAATTTCGAGAAGTCTTGTCCTGTTTTCTTTTTGCATCAGCACGTTGTTTTGAATTAAAACGGAAAAAAAACATAGTTTTATGTGAGAATATTGAAGAATATCCTTTTAAATGATTGCGAAAATGTAAAACAGTGATTTCGACAAAAGAGGGAGTGAAATTTTGGATTATTTTTTTTTTTGTATACGTTTCAGAATAAAAAAATTTAATAATGACCTATTAAAACCATTATGCGGTTACCTTTTTCTGAGATGCTGATATTCTAATAAAATTTTTGGGACCATAGGTATAGAGCTTTTTCAACAACCGAAATTTCTGAAAATGTCATATGTATTTACAAATAATAAAGTTATAAATCGCTTTGTCAACTTTACTGCTACTTCTATAAATAAGTATTTGTTTATACAAAACACAACTTCACAACCTCGTCCCCGGCTATAATATATGCCACGGTGGATTTTGATAGAAAACATATTTCATTATGCTCAGCAAACCTGACACAATCATGCGAATTTTGAACGTTTTTAATTTAAGTATAATTGAATATATTTATTAATATAATTTAGTAAGGGTTTTACACCATGCTTTATTACATTTATTTTATTTATTACATAACTTTAATACGTTTCTTGAAAATTTGGTATTTCTTATTTACCTCCTATTTTTTTAAGTTATTAAATTATTTTCTATTCGTTAAAATAATATGGTGGAATTTACTTATATGGTGGTGTTTCCTTCTAGCGCTGTCTAAAAAAGTGTATGTTATATAGACGAATTTGTTTTAAATATTATATATCAAAAATACATACTGATGAAAATTTTAGAAAATTTTAAGGTAATGCTAATTTTTATTCTTAAGCAATGCGAAATACTACATCTCTCGGAATGAGTCGGATGAGCCGTAAAACGAAACCTCGTTTTTATTGCAGATACGAATTCAGCATCTTGAAAGAGGTAAGTTTTGTTTGAAACATTTTTTTCGATTCGTAACATCAAGAGGTGTTATTGATTTTAGAGTAAGTTTTTACTAGAATTCAACAAAATATTAGACACGCATTTTTTCTTTTCTTTTCGAATTCATCTGTATTTTCTAAAATTTTCAACCGTCCCGGCATTTTTGGACCACTCAGTATATAAATCCTAACAACAAAAAGGCAAACTTGAGTTTTCAGTCAAATGATATACAGATGTACGAATAATTTATAATTACTTGGAACTACAGTATAATTACTTAGAACTTACAGATACCTACATTTAGGAGAGTATATACGTACATATATTAAAAAATCAATTAATATAGATAATATTGAAAAACTTCACTGATATACACCGAAACACAGACGATGTGTCGAGGAAATCAGGGAACAGCCAGAATACAGCAGCCAGTTTTTTAATAAAAAAATGAAACAAAAGAAATGCAATTTCCACTTTCCTGCCTTTGTTAATTAAATATGTAACAACTTGCTATAGTGTACCAGCTTTCTCGGTTTTTTTTCAGCATTATTTTGGCACTCGCATAAGAATTTCCCTTTTTTAATCAAGCTCTTTCACACTAAATGAAAAAAGGCATTATTTTATTTCCTGTATATTTGTTTGCGTAACACCAAATGATTCAAGGTATAAAAATTTACATATGTGTAGATAGGTACGTTATTTTTTAATAACAATTTCAAGTAATAATGTATTCCCAATTTTCCATATTTGCAATTTTGTAGTCTACCCACATGAATCTCGAAACCTGCGTATTTCATCAACAATCTCCTGGGCCGGCGAATAGATACACGTATTTTGTAAAGTAATTAACACTTTTATAGATTAGTACTTTATAGGAGATTATAGGATATATTTAGGAGATTATAGACTAGGGTGCAATAAGCTCGAGGTAGATCAGGACCGAACTCAGGAAACCAGTACAAAATGAAAATATGATAGAGACACTTACCCAAACAGTTATTGTCTATTGAAAGGTCGTGTCACCGTCATCACTAATTGTAAGAGGACATTCTTGCACAGCATGGGCATACATCATAGTCACTAAAATACGTTCTGCATTCACCGCACTTAGATGTGACCGATTAGGTCGGTACATTTATTTATATAATGAAAACGATCGCTCAGCATCTACAGAAGTCAATGGTGCAAATTTTAAGTATTCGACATAATTATTCGACGTAACAACATTCTGCCTATTTGTGTAAAAATTACGTATTGTTTGGTAACCGGTATTTCTATTCAACACAGTTTCCAGTTTGTTTTTAATTGCGACACCTTTACGATCTACTAAATTAGTCATTGTACTTTCAACGTCACTTATTATAGTTAAAGCTTCTTCACAGGATAATGTTGAATTTTCTAACCTTGTGGTTGCTTGAATTAAATAGTTAAACTGCTGGTTTATAATGTTTAAATCTGTGTGAATATACGGTGTATTAAATGCATTTTGGCTAAGTCGTATAGCTTTGGATTCTAAGGGATTTAGTTGTGTGATGAATTCCTTTACAATTTCGAAGTGGGTGGCAAAATACCGTACAGCTTGCAGCCACGTGCACCATCGTATACGTACCGGTGAAGGTGGTAGAGGTATATCGAGTAGGTGCTCTTTAAATTTGTGTTTTCGTGACCCTGACTTTACAAATATTTGTTTTGTGTTCCAAATTAGTCGGTCCACTATCGGGTATTGTTTTGCAATTTCACCAGCGACAAGATGTAAGGCATGCACTAAACATGTCACGTGGGTCATATTTTTATATGTGCGTTTTAGACGCTCAGCTGCTTTTCGCATATCTGCATCTGTGACAAACACCAGTAAATTGTCATTGTCAACACATATATTGTGTACAGCATTCGTTACCAATACATCAATCGTTTCAGCCGTAGTTTGTAATACACGTTTACTTGCGATTAATATTGGCGGGGTACTATTATTCACTTTTAAAACACGGAGCAGAACATTCACTATCTTGTGACCACGAAAATCCACGGTTTCATCAACAGTGACCC
>JAPWTK010001103.1:0-87435 GCA_029963805.1 Aromia moschata | reverse complement strand
ATATTGCGGCCAAAATCACTTTACAGATTTTTTGTAAATCTAATAACTATTCTCTAAAACGTATACTTAAGAAAACAATTAATTTGTTTTATTTGCTATATATTTTTAAATCGTTGACAGAGCTCCGACACCACTCGAGAAACTTGCTTTTCATAAGTAATATGACCTCCTCGTAACCTTGTTTGTAGAACCATAGTTCATTTAGCTCGGTTAACAGATTGTTTAGTAAGGTTTCCACACCCCGTGTAGGGTCTGCTGTAACCCCCATCGGGCGCGTCCCCGGGTGGTGGATAGGGGAATGCCCTCACCAGACCTGTCCTGGCGGGTAGGCGTGAAATAAAATAGCGCCAGCGGACAACAGCCTAGCGGTTCCTACACGCCGCGCCGTAGGACGGGGTCCAGGGAGGAGGGAGGGCACACACATACACTTCACACACATATATATACATACATACATACATACACACACACGCTCACACACACAGACACACACACGGGTCTGCCAGTGTACTGTGTCCTGGGCCTGGTATGACTTTGTCTGCCAGTATACAGTGACCCGGGCTGGTATCACCCAACACACACACCTACATACACATATACACCATCTTCAAGAAGTCTTCATATGAAAATGAAGTACCCCAGGCAGGTAGGACCGACAACAGTCCAGAATCCCCGCCCACATCAAGGCGATGGGCTGCCCCACGGATTCTGGGGGGGGGGGGGGGGGGGGCAAACAGACGACGATTGGAAATCCGGTGAGGGGCCAGTGGGATATCCACTAAAGCTACTGGCTTAGAAGAGGCCAAAATGAACCCATTTAAGGGACAGGGTGTTCTGAGGAGGACCCCACCTAGAGAGAGGTGCGGCTCACTCAACTCTTGGAGGAGAAAATCCAAAAAAAAAGATGGTCGGCCATGACCACTGAAAAAGGAAATGCAGAATCAGGAGACCAAGTGTTGACTGGAGCTCTGGAAGACATCCATAGATACATCAGGCTGCTGCAAAGTGTAGTCAAAGATATGTATAAACCGAAGAAGGAACTAACCGAGATTACAGGATGTCTACTTCTACAGGCTGAAAAAATACAGAGCCAGGAAATTAAAAAGGGTGTCTGTCAAGGCTGGAAGGTGTAGCAGGACTAGAAGAAATGGGGCAGGTGTTGAAAAGAAAACGCTAACCTTTGCCCGGCAGATGGCGTACATGCAGAAGTCCCATGAGAAAGAGTTGGGAATGCTCAGGCATAATATCCAAAAACTTCAAGCTCTTTAACTCCAATTCACAAAACCAAATACAATGTGACTGCAAGGATAAGCAAAGGAAGGAAGCCAAGAGGAAAGAGCTAACTAGCGATGAAAGTTACGATCGCTTCCTGCGAATATCGGAGGAGGACTGGAGAGACGAAATTTTCCCAAAAATGCGGATAAAGCTGGGAAGTCTGCGGGAGGCTCTAGCGAGTACGCGTTTACTCCATACGATAAGAACCCTAAATCCTCCAATAAGGTGGTAGCTAAAGAGATATACCGGTTAGGTGGACTAGAATATCTCAAAGAACAAGGAAAGAAGAAAGGGAGAGTGGCAATGATGCTCCACTCACTTGGCTTCCCAGACGAGGGGGAAGTATTACAGACAACTCCAGAACCATATACCACCCTATCATCTCAGATGAAGAAGTACGAGGTAATAATGAAGGAGATTCGGACGAACATATTTTACAGACTCTAAAAGTTATCAGAGACTGCATGATACAACAAAGAAAACGAAATTGGCCCTACCAGAACTAGAAGGTATAACTGGCATCATTATCCGAAAGAATGAATAGAATTCCTGTTCGTCGGCACAAATATAGAAGTGTCGCTATTTAAGGAACAGAAGAAGCCGAATATGGAGAGCAGCCCCTGCGAATCAGAGATAAAAGCTCCCAGACAACCAGTGCTAAAGGACCCGTAAGACAAAGAAAACCAAGACAAGAGGCCATACTAATAAAGACACCCAACATGAACTATGCTGAGTTGCTTAAGGCAGTAAAAGACAATGTAAACCCCACCGAGATAGGGGTCGAAGTTCAAGGATGTCAAAAGACAAGAAACGAGGAGCTGCACTTACAGTGCGGAACGGGCCGGAAAACCTGGAAGTTTTGAAGAAGGCTATCAAAGAAAAGTCCCTGAAGCAATTGCATCCTCGCTGACCACAAAGAAAACACTCCATGTAAAAGACCTAGACGGGATAACAACTATCGACGAAGTAAAGATCGCCATTAAAGACAGTCTCCCGACAAGCGATGCAAATATAGAGGTACGAGCCCTGCGACCAGCGTATGGAGGAAGACAGAATGTAACCGTGGTATTACCTGAAGTGGAAGCAGCGACGCTGATAGAAATAGGGTATATAAAAATCGGTTAGACAAAATGTAGAGTTCTCGAACGAAAACCGGAAACAAAATGTTCCAAGTGTTGGCGACATGGACATAAAGCGACAGAATGCAAAAACACAGCCTTCTGCGTGTTTTGCAGAATAGAGGGTCATCAATCCGGCAGTCTCAGATGCCCAACAAACAGCGATAAGAGGAATCGGAAATACCCAAACCGAAAAACGATAATAAAGACAATGAAGTTTCTACAGGATTAATGCATTTAGGAGGCGTCCATGCAATGACCTGACCATAGCCACTGCTAAGGGGATAGGTGCAGATATGATCCTAATCAGTGAACCTAACAAGAATGGAATTAGAGGCAGAAAGGACTGGATTTATGATGACGAACTAGACACCGCCATTAAAATAATGAACGAGGAGATCACCGTCAAACGATTTGGAACAGGACATAGTTTCACATATGTAGCCATTCCTGATCTAACCATATATAACTGTTACTCGTCTGGAAATAAAGATATGGAAGACCTCGAAGACATTCTGAACGAAGTAGGAGGCTAATTAGAACAAATAAAGAAAAGGCCCTGATAGTTGGTGACTTTAACGCCAAATCCCCACAGTGGGGAGAAACATTCACTGACAGGAGAGGAGAAACAGTTACAGAATGGATAGCCGAAAATGACCTGGTGGTAATCAATAGAGGTGACAAACCAACATTCCGGAGGCGTGACTACTCATCTATAATCGATCTAACACTAGCAATAGCGGATGCCAGGAATATAATACTGAATTGGGAAGTCAGCCATACAGAATCGCTGAGTGACCACAATTATATCATATTCGAAATGGTTGAGAAAAAGGCACCCCGAGTACAACATAGAACAGAAGGCTGGCAGGTCAGTAAATTGGACAGGCAGAAACTGTAAAGGACACTGGCAGAATACCCTAATCGAGACAGTACACCAACCGCAAAGAACTTTACGGGCGCGCTAAAGCGGATAAGTGATGAGGTGAAGCCGAAAAAAACAATAACATGGAGAAGGCCACCAGTGTACTGTGGAACGGAAGAGGAGGCTGTATTCGAGGAATGCAGGACGAAATAGTCCTGAGGGAAAATGAACGCCTCTGGGACGCCTATAAAAATAGTAAGAAAAGGTTGCAAAAATGCATTAAAAAGAGCAAACGAGATTGCTGGAAAAGGCTGTGTGAAAGTGTAGACTGTGATATCTGGGGGGGGATGGCTACAAGATAGTCATGAAGAGCTTTGTAGGTTATCCACCCAGCCATAAAATGGCGATGTAAACCGTGGAGCAGGTCGTCGACTATCTATTCCTGGTGCACCCGCAAGTGATATTTATCTGTGATAAAACTGTGATATTTTTAGATTTTACAATTGAGGAGCTACGGCAAGCAACCGAGAAACTAAAAACGAAGAAGGCGCCTGGACCGGGGAAAGATTCCCCCGGAAATAATTAAAGAAGTTGCCTCAAATAAGCCCGAATTCACGCTGACGGTATATAATGAACTCGCGAGAAGGGCAGTATTTCCAACAGATTGGAAACGCGCCAGGTTGGTATTGCTAAAAAAGGAAATAAACCCATTGAGGAACCGTCGGCACACCGACCGATATGTCTACTGGACGTAGAAGGTAAACTATACGAACAGTTGGACTGTCGGTCAGACAGTACAGCTTCAGAGAAAAACGACAGACGGTTGATGCCATAAAGCACGTAATGAATATCGCACGAGAAGCCGAAATCAGCCACTCCCATGCACATCGGAGATTATGTGCGGTCATGACTCTGGACGTGAAAAACGCCTTCAACAGCGCGTCATGGCAGTACATACTCGACGAATTGAGAAATAGGGCAATCGACGAGAGCCTCGTAAGTTTCATAGCCTCCTACCTCTCGGGGAAGGGAAATAATATTAGAGGCAGAAGACGAAATCAAAATACGTCACGTAAACAGCGGGGCACCACAGGGGGTCTGTTTTAGGCCCAATACTGTGGAACGTCCTTTATGACAGCCTATTAAGAATGGAACAGCCCGTGGAAGTCAGTTTAATCGGTTTTGCAGACGACATTGCTATGGTAATTGTCGCCAAGGGGGAGGAACTGTTAATGTCCACAGCTAATACCGCAGTACAACGAGTATCAAACTGGCTTCAAAGGAGCAAACTCCAACTAGCGCCAGAAAATCCGAAGCGGTCCTTTTGACTACCAGAAGGAAGATAGCTCCCATACATTTCGAGGTTGAGGGTACTGTGGTAAGTCCGTCCAAAGCAATCAAATACTTAGGGGTCTGGTTGGACACGAAATTGACTTTTTGCTGAGCATGTGACAAAAACCATAAGAAAAGTCGAGAAGCCAACAACAGCCCTAACGAGCTTGATGCCTAATATAGGAGCCCAAGAGCATCGAAAAGAAGACTGCAAATGTCAGTTGCCCACTCCCAAATGCTTTACGCTGCCCCTGTATGGAGTAGAGTAACTCAGAACCAGAAACTTCTGAGGGAAATTATCTGGTGTACAGCGGAAGATCAACATAAGAATATGTTCAGCCTATAGGACCATATCGACAGAGGCGGCAGGAATAATTGCAGGAGTCCCACCAATAGGTCTTCTAATTGAAGAAAGGAAAAACAAATACGAGGGAATCGACGGCAAAGAAGCTAGGGCGAACCTGATGTCTCGGAGGGATGACGATTGGAGGAACGGACAAAATGGCAGGTGGACGTACCAATTAATACCCGGCGTGCAGGCATGGATCGATAGACCATACGGGGAAGTCGACTATTTCCTAACCCAAGCGTTATCAGGGCATGGGTGTTTTAGAAAATATCTGTACGATAGAAGACGGACAGAAACCGACGCATGCGAACAGTGCGGCGTCCAAGACGACGCTGAGCACACGCTGTTCCAATGCTCCAGATGGAATATAATAAGAGAAGACTACGTACAACATACGGGTAGACAATTTAATATCGCAAATCTAATAGCGGACCTCATAACATCAGAGGAAAGGTGGAAACGGTCATACAAAGTTATAAGGGAAATAATAGAGACAAAAGAAAGAGGGGAGAGGTAAAGACAAAATTACAGACAACCACTTTGTTGAAGTAATGCTAACGCGGTTCCTACAAGGATGGTAAGATGAGGAGGAGTAGTTTTAGTCAGTAAGAATCTGACACTCCCAGAAATGTGGTCTTATGCAAGATTTCCCACTCCTCCTTAAAAAAAGAGTTTCCACAGGAAGGTACCCCTCTCTGTGGACATCACTGTGTAACAGACACGTTAACATAATGCGTCCCTTTTGTATTGATTATTCTTTTGGAGACCATGGCGTGGACCCAAGCGACAACCATTTATACAGGGACAATTTGTATTAAACTAATTTCCAAGATTCTAAAAGTTAAAATCTCTTTCAATAGTGGGTCACCGTTATGTCTCTATGCTAATATAGTTTTGCCGATGTAGCATAATAGACAAATAACTAGACTGAATTAAAGTTATCAGGGTAGTAATTACATATTTACGACCATGAAGTGGTTTTCCTAATTGCTCATTAGAAATTTCCAAAATCGTGAAACGTAACATACGTCATTACATGTGTCTCGTGCATGAAATAAGTATAAAAACTGGTACACTTATAAATGATAGTCACTTCTTCAAGACTGTTACGACTTCAACTATACCATCAAGGCTTAGTGGTAAGTTAATTATTTAACAATTATTTAATACAAATAATACAAAACAAAAAAAAAGGGTTAGATAATGACGTACTCCAGTTTCTTAATATTTTGCGTTTTGAACCAGGAGCATGCATTTTCAGATAATTGAAAATTGTTTTTTGATTGTGCCATTCACATAATTGAAAATTTGACCGGTTAGTTTTTCGATTGTGCCATTTTTATTTTACTCCTATTAAGTACTTATATATACTTTATTAATTTCATTTAGGTATTCAATAAGGGTTGTAAAAGGTTGAAGAGATATATCGATGTATTGTATATAAAATTAATGTAAGTATATAAAACTTAAGCATGAGATGTAATTATTTGTAGACAAACCGTCATCCATAAATTGATTAGAAATAAAAAAAAGAAATAACATAAATAATTTGTACATATATTTTTACATTACTGTATTATTACTGTACCTGATTAAAATAAGTTTCCAATAGAAAAATTAAACTGGCCTGCTTAGTTGATACGAGTTTGTGATAAAGATAATTTGTTTCCTTTCAGTATTTTTGAAAGCGACAATGAACTTCGTCAGTGTTTTGTTTGTGGTCATCTTCGCCCTAGTTGCACTGCAACAAACTGCCCTGGCTTGTATCGCCAAAGGGAATGGTTGTCAACCAGACGGAAGTCAAGGAAACTGTTGTGCCGGATACTGCCATAAGGAAGGTGGCTGGGCTGCTGGATATTGTAGATAAATTCGATGGTTGACATGATCGATACAATCATTTATATGGATCTATATTATGTAACATAACAAATAAATAATTTGATTATAATTATAGATAATCGGAAGTATATTTATTAACTTATATAGAAGTTTTGCTTAAGTTCACATTATCTCCGTTAAATCTTAAAAAATCAAAGAGTAAATGTTTAGTTATAATAGAAATAGAAGTCATGAATTTTTATTAAAAAGACGTAATTGCTCTAAAGCCAAATATCTCGATAATTTTCCTCCTCGACGTACTATTTTTTTACATGACTGTACGCAGAAAATGTCTCCTTCCGAATCAATAAAAAAAATGGGGACCTCATTTAAAAAACAGCTGATAACGTCATAGCTCCAAAAGAAAGGACAATCTAGAAATTATATTAACTGGAAAAACTGGCTTTTAAAAAAACGAAATGCAAGCTTTTTTTGGAAAAAACTTCCAATGATTTATGATCTCGAAATATGAAGTTAAAGCTTAGTGGGCTGTGAAATCGAAAATAACTCCTGTCGACCGCTGCGTGGATGTGGACGTATACTCAAGTGATTAGAAGTAGAAGAGAAGAAACGAGGTTTGAACACGAGAAAAAAATAATTAAGAATATAGCTAAGAATAACGGTTACTCAATCCAATTAGTAACCAAAAAGATCTATTTTGACTAGATTTAAAGAACACATGGCTCAATTGAAATATGGCAGAACGGAAAAATCTTGTGTTGCCCAACACACTTTTGACAATAACCATAAGATAGACATAAATAATTTAAAATTAATTAGAAATGTAACAAACAGTAGACAGTCCGATGCTTTTGAAAGTTTAGAAATCATTAAGTGTAACAGTAGTATGAATAAGGACAATGGTCCGATATATTATAGTATCTTCAAATCCCACGTGGGACATCTTATTAACTGCTTTTTTCTGACATTTAACACGCTAACAACTAACTATGAGTAGATTTAAGTTCACTTTCTTTTGATAATTTTATCCGTTTACTATTACGATGGAGTTTTTAGTAAATTGAAATTAGAAATCATTAGTTATGGTCTTATGAGGCAGGTATAAATGTACATACACTCCATAAAAGGTAATCAATCAGTCATTGGAAATTAACTACTGTACTTCATTATTTGTCGACCTTAACTGGCATGTTTAATAATGTATTAATATTCATTAACATAGTAGTACGAGTAACTATTAAACGTCAATAATAAGTATTCCAATTGACAAATATTATAATGCTTTAAGATATATGTTCAAAGTCTAGTCGTTTTTTCAATTATTATATAGTGGAGCACTGATATAATTTTTGTGGGTGGGCAAACGAGTAAGTCACAAATTTGTCAAAATTAGTTAAAGTTAGATTCGTAAATAAATAATTAAATGATGTAGAGACATCCAAAAAAAAACGTCATCAAAGTTGTCAGAGAAAAAAATACGTATTTCTATCCTTAATCGAATTTATAACCTTATTTACTTGTAAAGACTGTCACATCATATGACAGCCATTGTTTTTATTGCCATTTTGCAAATTGTGACAGTCACTTGTCAAAAGTTTGACATAACCGAAAAGCTTAGACATGACCGCTATTTCCATCTCTCTCGTTCATAGCCAGAGTTGATGACGTTTTTTTGGATGTCTCCATAGTTAATGGTCTAAATAATATAAGTCAATTCCTTTTGATTACCTAGTGACGTAACTTGATTCGTATAATATAGACTTACAGTGAACCTACCTTTGATGAGCATTTCGATATTTCGAAGTGACTTTCGAATATATCGAGTTGACTTATACTGTTTAACCTAATACACTAATGTGCTACTACGGTGGTACTAGTACATATAATGGTACTTTCAGGTTACAAATTCTTTTGAATACAGTTTCTGACACAAAAAAGAAAATGTATATAAAAATATAGGAAAAGAAGTATAAGTGCTTATACTAAATCAAAATAAAATAAGTTTTGTATTTTTTATGTTAATAAAGTCAACAAAATTAAGCCTATTACATTTTACATTTCTAATTAATTTTAAATTATTGATGTCTATCCTATGGTTGTTGTTAAAAGCATGTTGGGCAACACAAGATTTTTCTGTTCTGCCATATTTCAAATGAGCCATGTGTTCTTTAAATCTAGTCAATATAGATCTTTTTGTTTGCCCAATATACTTTTGATCACAATCTTTACAACTTATTTCGTATATTCCCTGACTTTTCGTTATTGTCGATTTTGTCTTTGGGGTTACCCAAAAGCGTCTGTAGTTTATTTTTAGAATTATACACCAAATTGATATTAATATTTTTTAAAAATGTTATCTAGTCCGTGGGTGAATTTAGGTTCATATGGTAACGAAGCAAATTTCGAATTGTCAGTATCTCTACGAAAAGTCGTGGAATTGTACAGGGTTCTCTTAAATTTATGCTTCCTTATTAACTTATCTATTAAATGGACTGAGTAACCGTTACTCTTAGCTATATTCTTAATTCATTGTTTCTCATGTTCAAACCTCTCTTTACTGAGAGGGAAATTTAACAAACGGTGAATTAGAAAATTAAAACTTGCCATTTTATGTTGAAAAGGGTGGTGTGAATCGTTGGGAATATATCTAAGAGTCGCGGTTTCTTTCCTATATACATCAAACTCTAACTTATTTTCACTAAGTATTTCTAATAACTAATACATCTAAAAATGGTAGCGGTTCATTGTATTCCACTTCATATGTAAATTTTATTGTAGGGAAACGGTTATTTAATTTGGCAACAAAATTATCTAAATCATCTAAAGATAATTTTGTTGCCAAATTAAATAACCGTCCAGACCAAGATGCCAACTTGGTTGGCGAAACGCGCGTCGAGAAAAGTGTAGTAGTTCGGTGTTTCGTGGAAGACGTCCAGTTTTTTTTACCAACTGTATTCACGCTGGATATTCTGACAGTGATTTCTCAGAATGGTAAATTCTGATTTATACTTGTTTGCCCACTCAATACAGATACATAGGACGAACTCTGAAAGAACCTAAAAAAGCAAGTGTTTATTATAGCCAGGTGTTCGTTGACAGATTAGACTATTTACTATTACAATTACAACAAACATTAGGAGTATTTAAATTAAACATAACACAATGTTCCTTTAACATTAAAATGGAGTTTATTTCAGTCAATTTCCTTCTTTTCCATTTTATTAAGTGGAATAATGTTTTGTAGATGCTCTATCGTACGATTATTGTAGCAGTTGTTGTAGTGGATGTACCTACAAGCTTTTTAAAACTTTTATTGAGAAATCATCATTCTTACATGATTTGTCAACACTATTAATACGAGTACAAAACAAATCCAACAAACACAGAATGCAATACCTAAGAGAAGGATCATTTTGTGGGCTATGCAGGGAGTAATAAAAAATATGTGTTCAAAGAATGTAATAAGAATAGTTAAACATTATGTATATATTGTTACTTGTTGTTTAATGATTTGTTTGTTTTTCAGCTGTTGTTCAACAATGAATTTGAGAAATTATATTTATTTTTCTGTTGGGCGGTTATTTTTTTATTGTTGGGTGATTAGTGATCACCTTGTTACTTTTTTTCTATAAAGCGCGTAATATTGGGTCGTTTTTTATTTCAAAGTATTTATTATGTTGTGTACTTACGAATTTAGTTTTCTAGGTATGTTTCTTTGTTTATTTTGAAGAAATTTAATATATTTTTTTAAGATTTTGTTACTTTTATTATGTAAAATAAAGTTACTTATTTTGATATTGATCTTGATTTATTTATACTTAACTCATATTTCCCACTGTATATAGTTGAAAGTTTGAGTGACACGTTTAAGAAAGGTGGGACACTAGTACATAGTGGTTACCCCGTTACGTCTCTTTTTTCTATAAAGTGCATAATGTTTGGCCATTTTTATTTCGAAGTATTTATAATGTTGTGTACCAACGAATTTAATTTTCTGGGTATGTTTCTTTGTTTACTTTGCAAACATGTAATTACTTTTTTTATGTAAAAATAAAGTTACTTATTACGAAGTTGATCTTGATTTATTTATACTTAACTCCCCTTCCCCACTGTATATAGTTGAAAGTTGATTGTCCTCGTAAAAAGCGAAGGAAAGGCAACATATACCTAATCATTTACAATACGTATACGACGATATGGTATCCAACCTGATAAATATGTTCATACGAGTATATGTATCTAATAAATCATATAATTATATCATGGAGATATTGAGGCTTTTGAAGAGTTTAAACGCTTAAGAAATATCACTAAATCTGAAATTAATTTGTCCTATAATGTTACATCAGACATATTGAAGCCGATTTGAAACAAGATTCTGCCAAATGTTGGACGTTCATAAACAAGAGGAGATCCACAAATATCTCTAACGAAGTGGTTTACAATAGGAAACAATTAAAGGATCCAATTGAAATACTTAAGACTTTTGCAGATTTCTATTATAAATCGTACACGCCGGCATCGGACTTTGTCCCCAACTTCACAGAGACTGGCAAAAATTAATTTTACGTTAGATGATAGACATCACATTAGCATTAAAGAAAATTAAGCCTAAAATAACCACCATAAGTCCTCATAAAGTTCCCGCCTTCCTTCTTCGGGATTGTGCACATTGTGTTAACTCGTCCTCTAAAAACTCTGTTTAATCTACTTATGTCTATCAAATTGTCACATTCTTTCAATATGGGAGATTTCGAAAGTTTGCTCTATTTATAAAAGCCGTGATAAATTCTATATTATTAATTTCAGACCAGTTTCAATTATTTGAAATTTCTTCAAATTTTTGGTAATTTTACTCTATGATATAAGTATATTTTAATATGAGTAATGAGATATCAATCAACCAACATGGTTTTATGAGAGGTCGTTCAACAATGACTCCAATTTATTCCTGAATCGATCGATATGCAAAGGCAAACGCATGTCGTATTTATCAAATGACATTTCAATGGCATTCGACAGACTTGACCACAACATCATACTTAATAAATTCAATCATCTGGGTTCCTCTAATAATTTAATATTTCTTTAAAGTTCATATAGTTCATATCTACTAAACATAAAGCAATATGTTGCAACTTCTAGTGTACCTCAGGGATCGATTATTGGCCGCTGTCTATTATAATTTTTATTAATGGCATTGCTAATAAGCTCCGTGTTAACTATATGCTTAATGCTGACGATTAGAAAGTGTTTAGTGCAATTGGTAATATCGACGATATCTTTGTCTTCAACATACGCTGCATAAGATTAGTGAATGGTGTCAATTAAATAAACTACCATTGAAACTACCATTGAACCATTATATCATTTAGTACGAGATCCACTTTAGTCGTCTCTTTTAACTACAGCGTAAGTTTTGAATTTTGAAACGACATTCATATTTTAAAGATCTTGGTGTAATCTTTGACACTAAAGTTTATTTTACTCCACACTTAGACAGCAATATGTCATATGCTAACAGAATATGTGGCTTCATAGTTCGAAATTTGAGCCATCTCAAAGATATAACTCTCATAAAAATGTGTATTTTTATGAGAGTTATTTTATTTATAATTAAATAAAAAATAGGTACTGCATCAAATGTTTTCAAATTTTGAGGATATATTTGTACATAAATAATGAATACATAGTAAAATTTTTAAACAAAAAAATTTAATTTTCAGCGAGTTATTCGCTATCTCCCAAGTCTCGAAAAAAAGTTCCTCCACTGCTGCAGTGATTGCGGCCTTCACAGTGGCTGGAATAAAAAAATAAAAAACCATTAAACTAGAAGGTATTGCATATGCAGTGACCCAGGATTGTGAAAAAACAGGGAATTTAAGAAAATGAAATGAGTTTTGAAAAAAAGTTTAAAATTTCGTTCAAAAATCTGATGATTTTTGGCGTGCCAAAATTACATTTTTTCATACAATAGATAAATATCATACCTAGAGCTAATCTGCTATTTCAGGCCCGTACAATTCATCTTCCTCTTCTTCAAAAACCACTTGTTGGAATCCTATTATAATGACTTACGACGACCAGTGGCGGATTTACATAAGGGCACTTTGGGCACGTGCCCGGGGACCCCACAACTCAGGGGCCCCCACAAGTTGAATAACCCATATTTTTTTTCTCCTACATTTTCGAAAAATCAAAGAACGTGGAACATACACATACACATTGATCATTCAAATAATAAAACTTCTTCGAGAGAATATAATAATTAATAACCGATATATAATTAGATAATAAAAAATTGTATTTTCTTATAAGGGGGCCCCCACAGAATTCGATTTTCTTACAAGGGGACTCCCACAGCCTTCGTGCCAAAGGGCCCGTTAAATATAAATCCAGCGCCGACGATGACGACAGAGTCCAAACAATAACTCAGGTAGGCCCCGTAGCAAACGTAACTTTCTAACCAATGAGCGGCTACTCTTTAGAAGGCTGTAGTTCAAAAACTATTTGAGATACGCACGTGAAATTTTAGTATGTTATTTTTTAAAGGTATAGACTATCGAAATATGCAAAAACAAAAAAACGATTTTTTTTCAAATTTTCACGCTAGGTGTGCCTCTTAAAAATGATATATTATTTGAATGATTGCCCAGAACATCTATATACATAAATTAAATTTTATTGTACCGAGAGCAAATTCAAGGGAAAATCTCACTTTTTATTTGCTTTCCATTGCCTCTTTTGAACCATTTACGTTCAGTTATGACTACAAACGAGACTAATTACTAATTGTTTATTAGTAAAAACAAATTTGTTTGCGTTGCAACTGTGATGGCTTGTGTTCCCAACGGCAATGGTTATCAGCCAGACGGTAGTCAAAGAAATGGCTGTTCTGGATGCTGCCACAAGGAACCAGGCTGGATGGCCGGTTACTGCAGATAAAGTAAAATTGTATTAAAAAGGCATCTTATATATGCATCAATGTAACATACATATACTTGTATCATATGGAAAAAGTAGTTAGCAAATAAAAATATTTTACTACAATTTTCTTAGTAGGGTTTTCAAGGTTTTTATTGAAATTAATAGTTCAGCTCTTCTGAACAGCTTTTAACAAAAAATTAAAAAAATGATTGTATGTGAAGAAATAGAAAAAAAGCCAGTTGGTATTAATTTTCAGCTGAGAGTTAATGATCGTTTATGTCAATAACATAAACATATAAAACATGCACTTCCATTATAGGAAGACTAGTGTCAGGAATATTATGTTATCACGATTATTACGATTAATAATATTTTAAATAATATATTATTACTTCAACTTTTTTTAGCCTAAATATTCATGAACGATTATACGTGCCAAATTAAATTAAATAAATTAAGTTTTGCATTTATCAGGAAGTAGCATTTGAAAAACGTACTTGGAGATATTAAAAAAAATATATTTTAAAGCTACATTTTTTCTATTACACTGGCCGCAATTTTATAGAGAACTGGCCGGAATTTTAAAGTTTATAGTTCCTGTAGGAGTGTTTATGCGCACCACCAGTCTAATAATAATAATAATAATAATAATCTTTATTCATCCCAAAAGACCACATATATGGCATAGGATAAGTCAAATACATACAATAAACAATAAACAAAGACGTAGAAAAAGAAATTAAAAGTTAAATGCGACGAAAATCACAAGAATATTAAATAACATATTGAATTAAGCAAATATTGTAAAATTTAAATATTGTAAGTAAATATTGTTTACACAAACGGAAACATATACATATATAACTAAACCTTAATCAAAACTACTCGTAAGATATTCCGAGATGCTATAAAAACTTTTTCTCAATTAGAAACTCTTTAACATATTTTTTTGAAAGCATTACAATTATTGATACATTTAAACTTATTTGGTAATTTATTATAAAGACGTACACCCATATATACAGGATTTTTTCAGCTAAAGATAAATTATGATGTGGATAACAAAACAAATCCGCTGTTCGAGTATTGTATTCATGAAAATAGTTATTCCTTGTAAATTTTTCTTGATTTTGCCTTACAAATAACAGGATTTCTAAAATATATATACAGGGTAATGTAAGAGTTTTTAATTCTTTAAAGTATGGTCTACATGACGATAATTTTGATACATTTATAATTGATCTAATAGCTCTTTTTTTGCAACTTAAAACTCTGACAGAAAGGCTGGAACAACCCCAAAATAAAATACAATATTTAAGTTGAGAGTATATCTCTGATTTATGTTATGTTATCCTATTACTATGGACAGATGTCCATAGTAATAGGATAACATAACTTCTCTGTTACACACTTGTTTCATGCGATATAAACAAAAGCAAATTGATGATAGTTTTTTCGATAGATTTTCGATATGTGTATGCCATCCAACATTATTGTCCAAGTACACTCCCAGAAATTTCACATTAGTAACCTGTTCGACTGACTTGCCGTTTGCTTTCAGTAGGTGGGATTCGCTTATTTCTTTAGACCTCGGTGTAAAGTTGATGAAAACTGTTTTACTCATGTTTAAAAATAACTTATTTCGATTAAACCAGTTAATAAATGTTCGTATCATAAGCTGAGTGTCACTAATTACTTCGGGAATACTATCTCTAGAACACAAATAGGTATTGTCATCTGCATACATTACAAGATCGCTGTTATTAAAATTATATGGTAGATCGTTTACAAATAAAATAAACAGTAATGGATCCAGAACTGAACCCTGTGGAACTCCATATTCAACTTGTAATTTATCTGATATTATACTACCTATTTCAACAAACTGAAATCTGTTTTTGAGATAACTTCCAAAACAAATTATTAATAAGCCCTCTTGAAACCATAAGCCTCTAATTTTGCTAATAGCAAATTATGAGAGACTAAATCAAATGCCTTACTTAAATCCATAAAAAGCCCAACAGATTTCTTATTGTTGTCTAAGTTTACATAAAGTTTTTTCTAAAAAAGTTTGTATTGCCGTTTTCGTGCTTCTAAATTGTCTAAAACCATGTTGTGCATCATGTAGTATTTTATATTTTGTAATAAAAGACACTATTCTACCGCAAATTATTTTTTCTAAAATTTTTGATACAGAAGATAAAAGTGACACAGGTCTATAGTTCTCTACATTTTCACGATCACCCTTTTTTATATAGAGGTACTATTTTAGATGTTTTAAAAATTTCTGGGAATATACCTTGAGACAATGATAAATTTATTAAGTGTGTTAGTGGTGGTACTATGTAATTTATACTATATTTCAGAATATTAGAATTAATGTCATCTTCTCCTGTAGAGTTTGATTTTTTTAGATCCCTTATAACATCATAAACTTCTTTTTCTGTAACTGGTGTTAAGAACATGGTGGGATAGTATCTACCAAAATCAAAACTGGCAGAGTTATTTTCATTATTTTCAATTAGTGCATTAAGTCTTTTAGGTACGTCATTAAAATATTTATTGAAATGGTCAGAAATACTCACCTTATCTGTCAGAGTTTTATCATCACTTTTTATTTCTGTAATAGGTACACGACATTTTGTTTTGTGTTGTATGGTGTTGTTTACAATATTCCAAGCCGCTTTTGATTTATTTTCGGATTCAAAATATATCCTATCATTATGTCTTTTTTTCGCAGTCTGAATTACATTCCTGTATATACGTTTGTACTTCCTGTAATAACTAATCATGTCTGGATCTTTTGTTCTAATCATAGTGTTATATAAGTTTTTTAATCTCTGGCTTGAAATGTATATACCTTTGGTAATCCAAGGTTTTTTGTTTATTTTTTTATTTACTAGATTTCGCTGTGGAAAAGCTATATTAATATAATATTGTATAGTAGTAATAAACTGCTCAAATCCCTCATTCACATTTTCTGTTATATATATTTCCTGCCAGGATTCATTACTTATGTAAGATAGAAACATATTTATATTAATATCATTAAATAACCTACAAGTTATTTTTTCTTCAGTTAGATTATGTTTTGTCATTATAAATGTTAGAGTTTGAGCTGAATGATCGGATATTGTGTTATGTTCTACATTACAATGAATATTTTCAACTCTAGATTGTACAACATTTGTTGATATTAAATTAGTACACATATAATCTATACAGCTAGATGAATTTTTAAAAATTCTTGTAGGTTCATTAACTATTGACATAATATCATATGACATAAGTATATCATTGATTTCATATTTAGCCATCGAGGATTCTAACTGATCCACATTTAGATCACCACATAAAATTAAAGCTGTATTATCTTGACATACATGATTTAATATATTATCTAGTTCTCTAAAAATAGGTTTAGGTTACCTGAGGGTGATCTGTATATTACTAAAATATTGATTTTCCAATTGGATATTTCTAGCTCGATACCGCACATCTCTATGTCTTTTCTATTGAATAATTTTTTATACATTCTATTTCTTTTACATGACTTTTCAGAGCCTCTTTACAAAAGATTACTGTGCCACCATTTTTATACTTAGACCTACAATATATACTACAAACTTTGTATCCGTTATATGTCCGATATATGTCCGAGAGCCGTCGAGTATACATACACACGATTTGTTTCTAAGTGTTTTGTGTTATAAATAAAAAAGTTAATTCAGTAATCCATCTCTTCTAAGAAGAATTACTCAATTACGAGAAATTGAGTTGTGCAAAGTTCAAATTATTGTACATATCAAAGAATCTAGTGGTAACTGCATATATAACCTCAATTGGAGCAAAGTGAAATTAAAACCAGTGGTGGAGCTGAACTTCTCTGGTAAGACATCATGAAACCAACTAATGTCTGTTCATGTTGCAATAAGACTTTCGATCAACACTTAATGTTAGAGTGTTCAGTTTGCAAAAAGTCTTTTAAAAATACATGTGTTGACATCTCATCATCTGAGGTGCGCATAATCAATGCCAACAAGGGTTATGAATGGTCATATAAAAACTGCAGAATATTTGGTAACGACCTTAAAGAACTAAAGGCGCTAATTATGGATCTAAAATCTGAAATTCAGTCACTAAAAGAGGAGAACTCCAAAGTGGTTAATTCAGTTAATAACGGCAACTTAAATTTTGAAGAGATAATCGCTGAAATCAATGATAGATATAGTCGCAAGTCTAATATTGTAATTTTTGGATTAGAGGAACACGAACAAACCTCGTCAACGAACTCTCAAAAGGAGAAAGATAAAAGCAATGTAATAAACATTATTAAATCCATATCTCCAAATGAAGATGTACATAATATCAACTTAGTTCGGATGGGAAAATATGATGTTACAAAAAACACGTCCTATTAAGGTAACACTGAATAGTGAAAAACAAGTTCACGCGATTATAAAAAATGCTAAAAATTTAAGTAAGATCAGAGAGTTTAATAATGTTTCTTTATCATATGACCGCACCAAAAGACAAATTGAATATTATAAATCGCTTAAAAAGGAACTGGATGAACGTAAAAATCAAGGTGAAGCAAATTGCAAGATAAAATATTACAATGGTGTTCCTAGAATTGTGTCCTCTTTAAACTAAAAGTGCCCAGCAGTGTTAAGAATTTGTTAGTCAACTATCAAAACGTCAGGGGATTAAGAAGTAAAGTTCAGAATTTTTACGCCGCTGTTTCGGAATCTGAATATGATGTCATTGCATTGAGTGAAACATGGCTGAAAGACGATATAGCAGATAGTGAACTATTTCCAGCTCAATATAACGTTTATAGGTGTGACCGTAGACTGAATCACACAAATCTTACAACAGGAGGAGGTGTACTACTGGCATGTAAGAATGGAGTAAAAGTGAGAAACTAGATCTTTCTTTATTTGACTCTAATTTTCCTCACATAGATATAGTAGGCTGTAAATGTACAAATAGTGAGAGTTCACTTTTTGTTCTGGTTATATATGTTCCTCCAACAACTACCTTAGAATGTTATGAGCAATTTCTTGAGGCTTTTGAACAATTACATTTTTTGTATAATGAGAATGTTTTAATTTTAGGGGATTTTAATAATCCAAATTACGATATTAATGATAATAGCAGAAAAAACAATGTCAATAAATAATTTTTCTAACTTTTTTAACTTAACACAATGGAATAGTATAGCAAACGTAAGCGGTAGGTTTTTAGATCTAATATTCTCTAATATGCAGTGTGAGATTTTGCACGACAATGTTCCTTTCGTTTCAGAAGATGCATACCATCCTGCATTATGTGTATCAATTGAGTATGCATTAAACATCATCAATAACTTCAGCACAAACAAAACTCAAAAAAGCATATAATTTTAGAAAGGCAAATTTTATTACACTATATAATGATATATTCAATACTGACTGGACATTTCTCAAAGATTACACCGATGTCAACACGGCAGTCGACGCCCTGTACTATAAGTTTTATGAAATATTGGACGCCAATGTACCACTTTATAAGAAAAGAGGCAAAACATATCCAAGGTGGTATTCACAAGAGATAATTTCTAATATCAAAAGAAAATATAATTACCACAAAAAATATATACTAACAAAGAACAACTTTTATTTAGAACAATACAAACAACTTAGGTCTTTATTAAAAACACAAATCAAAGCTGCATATGACACCTATCTACGTCAAGTTGAGTCATCTGTAATTACAGATTCACAAAATTTTTGGTCTTACATACAGAACAAAAATAACAATTCTAGAATACCGGGCAAAATGTTTCTTGCAAATAATGCGTACAGTAGCCAACAAGATATTGTCAATGCATTTGCGGAATTTTTCGGTAATATATATACGTGTTCAGACAATGATATAGTTATGAACGATGATGCAAATGGTTTTTATAATGATATTATTCACATTGAAACTTTAACAGTTAATGAAATAAATCAGGCTACAAAAAAACTCAAAAACAAAATGACTTCGGGACCTGACCTAATTCCATCTTTCATTGTAAGAGACTGTGGCGATATTCTAGCTGAACCATTATGTTATTTATTTAACTTATCTTTGCAGACGAAGATTTTCCCAAACAAATGGAAACTTGCAAAACTGTGCCCGATATTTAAAACTGGTGATCTCTCGAGAATTGAAAATTATCGTGGAATATCCATCTTATCAAACTTTGCGAAGGTTTTTGAAATAGTCATGTACAATCGCATCTACTCCTCAATTAAATATACTATCTCTCCTTTTCAACATGGATTCATTACCAATAGATCTACTGTTACGAATCTGTCAATTTTCTCACACTTTGTATGCAAGGAAATTGACAATAAAGGCCAGGTGGATGCAGTATATACAGATTTTTCCGAAGGCCTTCGATAAAGTTGATCACGGCATACTTTTAAATAAACTTCTAAATATTGGGTTCAGTCCAAGTTTGATATTATTTTTTCATTCCTACTTTGATTGCCGTGAGCAGTGTGTTTCCTACAATGGTTTTACCTCAAGAACGATAGTAGCTAGTTCAGGGGTTCCGCAAGGATCGAATCTTGGACCCTTATTATTTTTGTTATTCATTAACGACATATTCAGCTGTATTACATGTAATAAACTGAGTTTTGCTGATGATTTAAAAATTTTTGTAAGTATTAATTCAATTGAGGATTGTATTCTTCTGCAAAAAGATATAGATTGTATTAAAAGGTGGTGCGATGTTAACAAGTTACATCTGAATGTTTCGAAATGCAAAATAGTAACATACTCTAGAAAAAAACAGATATAATTTATGAGTATAATATTGATGGAGCGATGTTAACTAGAGATAATACAATTAAAGATCTAGGTATAAACTTTGACAAGCGAATGACATTTGTTTCCCACATAAATGCAAAGATTGGCGAAGCAATGAGAATGCTTGGGTTTATTGTACGCAATTGTAAGATGTTTACTAACACACAGGCATTAAAAACCCTGTACGGATCATATGTAAGAACTAAGTTGGAGTATGGAGCTATAATTTGGAATCCTTATTATTTGTGTCACATAAATAATATAGAAAGTGTTCAAAGAAAGTTTATGAAATTTTTATACTTCAAAACAGAAAATGTATATCCAGAGAGGGGCATAGATAATAACGGGTTGCTTCAGCGTTTCGACCTCCACTCTTTAGAATCTAGACGCAAATATAGTGCTGTGTCTTTTCTTTATAAATTGTTACATAACCAAATAGATTGTCCACAACTGCTGTCTGAATTAAATTTTAGAGTACCAAGAATACAATCGAGGCAGAATCTTACATTCCATATTAATACAGCAAGAACGAATGTACTTTATCAGTCGCCTATATGTACAATGTGCACTCATTATAATAGTATTAGCCAATTTTGTGACATATTATCGTGTAGTATGAATGAAATAAAAGATTGTATTTTGTAGTCAATTATACGTAATCTGTAACTTTGAACGGCTTTACAATGTTATACTTATATTAACTATGTTAATGCTATGTATTAATGTATGTATATTTTAGGAAGTGAATGTCCTGTGTGTATATTTATGCTCAATCTTGCTACCGTTTTTTTTGTGTTCTATTTTTATCTTATTTAAGCTTTATTTTAATGTGTCCTGTAATTGGGTGTAAACCTGTTGGGCAATAAAGGTTTATTATTATTATATTATTATTATTATCCGTTTATGTTAATGCTATTTATTTCATCTTTCTCTAACCAGTGTTCAGTTATACAAGCTATACCTATGTCATTTGACTGCAAACATATTTCTAGATGCTCTATTTTGTTTTTAATACATTGTACATTTTGATGTAAAATGGAGTAACTAGTATTGTTTAGTGAATCATTTTCTTTAATCGGTAATTGCTATTTATCCAGAGATGTCTTTATTTTTTGTTTTAATGATTCCACTTTTTTTTATATATACCGAACAGTTTATGTCAAATACTGTATGATTAGTCTCTAAATTTAATTTATATTTCTCGTTTGCTTGAATACAATTGCAACAACGATAGATTTCAGTTATGCAATCACCTGTTTTGTGAACTGTACTTGCACATTTCAAACACCTTTCTTCTTTCTTGCATAAATCTGCTTTATGGTCATAATCTCCACACTTGTAGCATCTAAACACTGGCACATATTCATACACCCGGCAGATGGACCATCCAATGCTTATTTTTCCTTCATTTAAAAATAATTCTGACAATTGGGGATCACATTCTATAATAGCCATAGACTTCGATTTCATTCGCTTGACAGTTTTTACCTTTAAAAAACAGTTTTCGCTATTCGGAAATGAGTTTTGTTTTAATATACACTCTTCTAATACTTCCTTATCTATATCATCTTCTAAACCCACAATTTTTATGTGAGGATTTTTCTGTTCTTTTATTCTTATTTCGTATCCTTTTTTTAAGTTTCTTTTTCTGCTTCTGATTTTATTTTCTCAACGTCTTCCTTACTTTTGCATTTAATTAACATTCCTCCGTCCCTTATGTCTTTGATTTCAGTAAAACCTATCTCTAGTTTAGTGGGGTTTAATGCTTTTCTTACCGCTTCTTTTGTAGTCTTATTCTCTTGTATTTAGTCTATTCTCTAGTTGTTTGTAGTCTTATTCTCTAATGTTAAATACATTGGAAGAATACATCTAGAAATCTTGCCTGTGAAATGGCTACATATTCGACGATAATTGATGACGGTGTGCTGGAGTTATTCCCAAATATTTTGGACTGGATTAAAATCTGGACTATACACTAGCCGGTGAAATGGCTACATATTCGACGATAATTGATGACGGTGTGCTGGAGTTATTCCCAAAATATTTTGGACTGGATTAAAATCTGGACTATACACTAGCCGGTCCAATCGCTCACATCCCATTTCATCTATATGCTCATTAACAATGCGAGCAAATGCCAAATAGAGCTAAATTAAGTTTTGCATTTATCAAGAACTAGCATTTAAAAAAACGTATTTATTGTTAGTGATATTAAAAAAAATATTAAAATATAAAATTATTTTAATATTATTATGAGGCTAACGGACAGCCAGATTTTCCAAAACTTTTCCACAAAATCTGTTTTTTTTTTCCTTACTCTGACATATGCGACTAGATAACTCAAATGCGTAACTATTGGGTAACGAATATAAAGGGAAATAACAAGTACACATAATTGTTTTAAAATTATACATGTAGGGGAGAACGGGGCAAAGCCGGACCCTTAAGTCTAATACAAATTGTGAATGCATTTTTTATAATCTTAAAGTGCATCTTAGGTAAAGTTAAAGTTTACAGTTTTATTTAATGATACTTGAGAAAATTCATACAATGTTAAAATAAAATAAAAAAAAATGGAAATTAGAAAAACCTTGTCATTGTCGGCTTTACTCCTACCTCTGAGGAACAATCACCATCCTTAAAATTTGAAACTTAAGAAACACATTTTTGCAAATAAGATAATTTAGTTGTTCAGCTAACAATCGTGTGCATGATTCATGGCGCCCCATTTCATACACCTGCATTGCTCTCACACATAATGTAGTTCAGATTTGGAGAATTTATTTGTAAAATATAAACGAAGAGGGCCATTTTGTATCACTATAACTTATGAAACTGATATGTGATACTATATGACTAAACGTGTCTTATAATCTGAATTTGAATGTGTCTGAATCTGAATCTTTGATGTGTTTTTCAACTATTCAGTCAGTCAGTGCAACTATTTTCAGTTCATTCATCTGCGTTGTTTCAACATTTTTCTCAAGTTCTTGGTACGGAGCAAGTCATTGTCATAATATTATGCAAATCCAATCTCATACAGACTCAAATTTTTCCTATTACTGTTGTTAAAGTTTTTTTGTTAATGCTCATGTTTCGATGAGGAAAAATGCTCATGTAATTAACGTACTGGTGAGGCAAAATTTGGTGGCGCTCCGTCATGCATAAACCACAGGTTTTCTCTTGATGCGAGTGGCACATATTCTAGAAGCTCGTTTGAATTATGTTGAAGAAGTACCGAGGTCCAGTTAGATTGGGTGACAATTCAAAAGGTCCAATGACAAAATTATAAATTACACCACACCAAATGTTCACCTTAAACTCATGCTGAAAATGTTTTTTCATGCTGAAATATGCTTTTACGGCATATGGATTCTTGGAATCCCACAAATGATTGTTCCTTCAATTAAAAACTCCCGTCTAGTAAATGTCGCCCCATCGGTAAATAAAAATCTTATTAAGAAAATCTGGATTTTCGTTTTGCATATTTTGTAGAAACTGAGCAAATTGTAGGCAAGCTAGTAAATCTTGAGGCAATAACTGTTGAACCGGAGTATAATGATATGGATCGAGCATTTCTTGTTTCAAAATTCTACAAATGGACGATTGGCTTAGCCTCGTTGCCGCACTTAACCGACGAGTACTCAGACCTGCATTTTCCGAAACACATGTTAAAATTTTATCTTTTTTATAGTTTTCGATGTACCATGGTTACTTTTTGGGCAAAAAGTTTCCAGTTTCGCCTGTAAAAGTTTCCTGTTTCGCAAACGGTTGTAATGATATCTGAAAAGTTTATGATTAGGTTACCTTCTATTTGGGTATAATTGTGGATCTTCGGGCCACGTCATGTTCATTAAATTTGCCTGAGCAAAAATACAAATCATATCACGCATCTCACTGTTACAAAAATGATTATGTCGTGGCATTGTCTGATTACTAGCTCTACTCCTCTTGCACAAATAATAATCAACACGCACGCAAAATAGCCTAATAAAATAATGATGTGTAATATTAACACAAGCCTATTTAGAAAAAATATAGCAATATCAGCGCCAGGAAAAAAATCAGGACACAAATTAGATTTAGACGACACAAATTAGTTTTCTCTGTTCTCTGATGAATAGATAAAAAAATGTTTTAAATTACCCAAATAAAATACTGAAACTAGCGTTCTCAAGGAGCAACGTCAAAATAAGCTTAAAATTCGTAATTCTTACACCAAAAAAAAAAAACATAAAACTACCAATTTTCAGATTTATACAATCAAAACTTTCTCAATTATTGAGAAATTTCAGAATAAAATATAAACTTTGCACACGTATCTCTTAAACCAGCAACATTGGTATTAGGCATGTTTTTTTGGTATTTAGTTGTTTGTCATAATTTTTTTTGTCATAATTTTTTGGTATCTAGTATCTCCAATTTTGTGTTGGCCTGATATATATCTTTCTGACTCACCCTGTATACTATATTTTTCTTGATTGTTTAATGTTTAAAAAAATGATTTATTTCTTGATATTCATTAATAAATAGGACAATAAAGGGGGCAATACCTTTTTTGTGTTTGTAAAACAAAACTTTGAAGTATCAAAGACCATAATCGCGTGAACTGTGATAATATATACCAAAATGGACCATTTAGGTCTATATATTTTTAATTTCAAATGAGAATAATGATCATTTATAAAACTTGATTAACTGATATTCCAGAGTAGGCTAAATGTCAGTTAATACCTTTCTGAAATAACCAATACATCAATTTTTCTATAATTACGTTTGCAGAGAAAGTAACCCAAATAACCCAACAAACTGGACCTGTGTCAAATAACGCCGGACCTGTCTCGAACATTGTTAATATTCTTGTCAAATTGTTTGTTTATAATGTCCCGACCCCGTTACGTCGCCTTTTATATCGTCGGAATTCCCTGCGTCACTAAGAAATATTTCGCACTATGATTTTATACTCTTCCTAGAAAATGACAACAATGAGAAAACACAAGTGAACATGAGTCGTGTAACGGTAATTATATGTATACGTTAAACATAAGGTTTTTGCATCGTATCTATTCTCGTACGTTTATTAGTAATGTAAAGTTGCTTTTTATATGTTTTTTGTATCATTTTATAACCTTTTTAAAAGTATATAATAGGTATAATCAACTTCAAACAGCCTCAGTTAAGTCAAAGTTAAAATATACATATGTATATTAGTGAATATAAGTTCTTGTCGTTTCAGGTTTTATTGTTTATTTGTTTCTATTCCATTATTTTACCAGTTCCCACAAACAACCCCCTAAGAAAGTATGTATAACAATGTAAAAGAGTAATCGCGAAAACAGACTCTGACACACACACGTATGTTATGTTAAAATCCTAACCCACGTCATAGTAAAATAAGTAAAAAGACAAATCTTATTATATTTTCTCTAATACCTACCATTTAAATAGCTAAATATGGTTTTTTTGTAAGAAAAACATTATTCGTATAAATACTCTCAAGAATAACGATACTGTTATCATAAATAACTAAGAAATTTAGACATTACTGTCTAAACTGTCACTAATATTAGTAATATAACAGCTGTATATACAGCTTACTGTATAAAATGTGTTAAATGAATTTTACTCCCGAAACGTGACGTTCATTAAATGAGACGTTCATTAAGTGAGATGTAAGAAGAGAGAGCAGACGTTACTACTTATATCTTACACCAATTAATTTTGTAACACACACTGTATAAGCTGTGCCATAAAACCCAAGGAGGTATGAACTGACTGCACTGCTTTATGCCGCTCTCTGCACTAACTTGCTTTATGCACTAGTGTGTAAAACAAATTTCTTTAGGCACCAATACATGATGAAACCAAGAGAAATTAAGTACTTCTATCAAATATACTACAGTTACATATGTATATATTTTTGTAATAAGTGCTCAATCCTTATATATGTTTTATTTTCCTTTTCTTGTTCTATTGCCTTAAGAAAATATAGTTTACGCATTAGCGCAAAAAAATAAAACTTTGGAAACTGTAAAACGTGCGTGAAGTAGTATTTTAAAACCGGTTGTACTTTTATCAAATTTGAGACACATGTACAATTACAGATGTGTGAGGCGAATTGAAAGAAACCTTCAACTTTGAAACAGTTTCAGTTTTAATCGTCTTCTAATGATGCTAAGAGGGTTGACGAAATGCGCGCGTTGAGTGTACGTTGGTGAATTCATTGTTTTATATTTTTGTTTTCAAAATTATTAAAAAAAAAAGTAGACAAAAAATAGAAAAATAGAAATAGAGATCCACACAGGATAGAGGCAAAAGAGGAGAAGTATCGACTGAAATAAACTTAAAAAGATGATATTAAAAGAAAAAGAAAAGTGCTGGAAAACTCTATGCGAAGAACTAGATAGAGACATATGGGGGAAAGGATATAAAATAATGATGATGATTCTCTAAAGATTAAATATCCGAGAACGGACTTAACTAAAGACCAGAGAATGGAAATAATTAAAGGCGTATTCCCGGAGAAACCAGAGAGAAACTGGCAAAAATACCAGAGAATGAGCACGGATCCTAGGCCTATCACAAAAGCAGAACTGGAGGAGGCAATTAAGAAATTGAAGGAAAGGAAGGCCCTGGCCCAGACGGACTTACCGCGGTAACAATAAAAATTTTTGCTACGCATAAAATAGAATACGTACTCAAATTAATAAACGGCCTATACCTCACTGGGGATTTTCCTGAGCGATGGAAGAGGGCCAAAACGGTCCTCATCACGAAACCGGGTAAAGATACGGGAGAGACAGGGGCACACCGGCCGATCTGCCTCCTGGACGTATGGGCTAAATTGTATGAAATAATAATATTGGAAAGACCCAAACTGCAAATAGAAAGTAACGGAGGACTCTGCGAGACAGGGCACGCCTTCAGGAAAGGGAGATCGACCATAAAATGATTTGTATAAAAATACATTGAAATGAAACTAAGCAAAACTTCAACACATACTGGAAGGCGATGGAAAAAATATTCGAATATGTTTTGGCGCACACAAGGAAAATATTGGACAGAAAAAAAGCATAGTTGACTCCAGATATCATTTAATTGTCTTGAATAACTCCCCGGCACACTTAACTCGTCTAGCGGCTTCAATATTCGATATTTTTCTCAACTTTGATGCCCTTTGAAACAAACACGGTTTTATTAATTTTTCACCAATTTTAGAAACATGGCTAGGTATATCGAGAAAACCAAGATATTTTGATTTACATTTCTTTTCATAGTATTTCCAGTCAGGATCTGGTTTGACGTTCACCTTTCGGCTTGACGTTGCTTTCTGAAAGATCCTGTATATACAAGGCATTATTGTACTGAAGGTTATCATTTTGAAGCAAACTGGATAATTCTCAGACAGTAACTATCAGAAAAATTTTTTTCGTAAAAACTTTTTTGTAGAGATTTTTGATCTTTAAGAAGTGGTACAAATTAATGTTCAGTTTCAAAAAAGTTATTTCTTTTAAGGTGAGAACTTTTGAGCCAAGGTGTAAAATAAATATTTTCTGAAAGCAATATTTCCAAAAACAGAAAAAGTTGTTTCCATTTTTCATTCATTCGTCGAAATTCGCAAAATATGCATCAAGTAAAAATAATACAAGAGGCAATTTTCTTTGTGCTCTGAAGAAACTCTAAAACTCTGAACTAAACAACAGTGTGAAATGTTATTTTTGTTGCAACAAAGAGCTAGGAAAATATATAAAATGTTGTTTATTATATGTTTTCGTTTCTATATTTAATATCCTGATTTTTTTTTAATCTTAATCTTCAATCAGACTAAACTCAAAATCAAGTAAAATAATATATTCTGTAATTTAGATGCCGTTTGATACTTGTGGCAAAAGTGAATAATCAATAACTCATAGCGTTAATGAGTTATCGCGAATGTTAATGGATATTGACTTTATTTGTGATAAATATTGATATTTTGTGAATAGATTTCAAGATTTGCACACTTTTATTTTTGTTTTTAAATATTTCTGTAACGGTATTACCTGTGTAATTTCAAGTGAGAAATACCCTAAATTCATTAATTTAGATATAGGCAACCAATTTCTTTACACCAAACTTATTTTTTTAATGTATTTGTATCACCGTCAAAAGCAAAAAAAAACAATTGTCGTTCGAAATACAATTAGTTAGAAATATAAAAAATACTAGCCAAAACTGTGTTAAAATTTGATATAAAGTGTTAAGTGACTACTCACGTGCGTATTAGCATCTAAATCAAAATTTTTCTTAACCGATTAGGAAAAAAATCTCCATTTGATGCGAACTTGATGTGTGTAGATGTAGTATACACAATCCAAGTTTCAAAATGTTCTTCATATACAGGGTGAGTCAGAAAGAATGGGGAAAAGACTAAACTGGAGATACTACGAGACACCAAAATATTATGATTGAGCTCAACATGCCTTATACCAATGTCGCTGGTTTAAGAGATACAGCGTGTTCAAAGTTCAGAGCTTTTAATAAAACTGATTGATGCATGTCTAGGATTATTTTACCGAATTTATCATAATTTATACATTTTACATAAAATATATTTTTTTGATGTCAATGTTTTTTTGGATATCAAAATGTTTCGCTCAAAATCGGCATGTAGGCGTAAAATGTCATTAGGATCATAATTTCTTGCTGACATTTTTCGAAATATTAACAATTTAGGCCATTTTCTAAAGATTTTTTTGGAAAATTACAAATTTGACAGTTGCCAGATGTTAGCTGTAAACTTTGAATTGGTGCATTTTAAGTTATTTCGGAAGCAGAAGTGATTGTCACCAAAAGTTTTTATTAAACTCTAATATTAAAAAAAATTCCCATATGGTTCCAACTTTATGGCAGACACTGTATATAAAACTGAAAAAATAAGTCAAATTGTATTAGTCGAACTAAATAACAAATATTTTATGTGAGCAAAATATAAACAAATGTGCAAATCACAGTAGTTTATATTAAGTTTTGCCAAATGTGGTCTGGAGAAACCAACCCACCCTTAATCATATGAATATTAGCAACTGACCGATGATCCGACGACCGAATCTGATCAGGGACAGCATCGGCACTAGCAGATGACAGTGAAGTAGACCGCCTCCTAGAACGGCAATCGGAAAAAAGAAATAACAAAATACAAAAACGAACGAATTTAAAAAAATAGATATCTTTTAACTCCTTAAACCATTTATTTCGACAATTAACTTTGATTCATGAGTAATTAGTAATAATTTGTAATTTATTTTCGTTCACAACCATACTCTCAACGCCTTTTTAACTTCTTTTTCTGTTTTGTCGTTTATCCTAGTTTATTGTATCTAATCTCAACAATTAATAGAATATTGAACAAAATATAGCTTCTGTCAGCAGTTGTCAGTTTGACATAAAACGGCTTAAAATCATCATTTTATAGTGTCCTGATTTTTCTTGCACAAAAGGACACAAACCAACCAATTAAAAAATATAAAAACTACTAGTTTCGATAAGTGGAATTGTTTTTCTTACTATTTTTAGTGAACATATTTTTTAATTGTTTGAAGTCATTTGAGTCCTTTTAGTGCAAGACAAAAAAATCATGACACTATAAAATGATGATTTTAAGCCGTTTTAAGTCGTTTCACGGACAAAAAATTGATTTTTCGCACAAAATATAATAACTATTAGTTTCGATAAGTGGAATTTTTTCTTACTATTTTTAGTGAACATATTTTTTTAATTGTTTGAAGTCATTTGAGCCCTTTTAGTGAAGTTTTTATGGTCCTTTTTCGGATTTTTTGAGTGGTGGGTCATGCCCAAAAGTGCGAAAAATCAATTTTTTGTCCGTGAAACGACTTAAAACGGCTTAAAATCATCGTTTTAGAGTGTCCTGATTTTTTTTCTTGCTCTAAAAGGACTCAAATGACTTCAAACAATTAAAAAATATGTTCACTAAAAATAGTAAGAAAAAAATTCCACATCGAAACTAGTGGTTTTTATATTTTTTAATTGTTTGAAGTCCTTTGAGTCCTTTTTTAGTGCAAGAAAAAAATCAGGACACTATAAAATGATGATTTTGAGCCGTTTTAAGTCGTTTCACGGACAAACAATTGATTTTTCGCACTTTTGGGCATGACCCACCACTCAAAAAATCTGAAAAAATTTGAGGTAGTAAAAAACAGTTAAAAATATAACATATTAAAAATCTAAGCCTGAAGCTTTTTTTTGGTTAAAATATATGGGATTATTTTTTAAAGTTTGAATAATTTTTTTAGAGGTCATAATGACCTTGAATGAGCTTGAAAAAAAATTGTACATAAAATTAATCATATTTTCTGTACTCATGAATTGTATCAGGTTTTTTCGACAGGTAAAAACCGAGAAAAAAAAATAAAACGTAAAAAACAGGGTTTTTTCCATACCTAGCTGAGAGGAAAATTTTTTGGACCTAAACTTCGGTCTACCTTTCATAATTAGCCCTAAGAAACACATTCATCATGCGAAGAAAATAAAAAAAAGGGGGCATTTCACCATACTTTGGGGGGATACCCTTTATGTAAACCATATGGGTATAATTACAATAATACAGGGTGGGCCAAGGGAACAAGGTTTTTGAAAGTTACAGAAAAAAATTCAGTTTTTGTATTAAAAAATATTTATTCACATGAAAATTCAGCTAAACATATGCCATTTTATGTATGAAAAATTACATCCGTCATATGTTGACCGTTCTGTGCAATACATGTATTCAAACGGTATACAAAGTTTTGATGCAATTTCACCAATAAGTTCTGGTCAACTTCAGTCACAGCTTCATTGGGTTGCAATTCCTGAACTAGTTCAAGTTTATAGGGATGGAAATATAAATCGCCGTGCAAAATACGCCTGACTGTAGTTCGAGGAATGCGTAGTGTTTGTGCCATATGACGAATTGAACGGCGAGGGCTTCTTAATACAGCCTGCCTTACTCTACTAAGAATTTAGTTTTAATCTTCTCCTGATGATGACAACTTAGTTGGAGAAACGAGCGTCGAGAAAACTATAGTAGTTCGGTGTTTCGTGGAAAACGTCCAGTTTTTTGTTTCGACGCCGAAGGTTCCAGTACCCACTCCAGGATATTATATTTGTCTCTAAATATGATAAAAATAACAATTGCTTCTCAATAATAGCTGACTTTGTTGATATTAATCCTAATTAAAACTCTAGTAATTAACCCTGTAGTCAATATTTAGGCGGCTGGGCGAAAGAAGTCATCAGAATTAGTCTTCAGCATTAGAATTAGACATCAGTCGCCTTCTAAAAGTGTCGTTATTCCCTTCTACCGTAAACATTAATATTCAAGTTTCCTTTTTTCATATTTTTATTATTTACTTATAATTTTTGATTATATTAAATGTGAAATCATTTCTACTCTTGTCGTAAATTGACGTTTTCGCTGAGAATGGCTCTGCATGTAATTCTAAATAAAGACACAATAACAATGAATCGGTTTTACTGCTGTACTTAATATTAATTGAAATTGACTTTGATGATGAAAAAGGGTTTTCCCAAGAAAGTTTTGTCAACATTTCCAAAAAGTGGGGCGTATCGTATTTACTGACACACAAGGTAAAGAGTATAAAAGCAAGGAACACTTTGTATCAACTTATCAATTCTTCAAGAATTATTAGCAGCTATCACTGTGAGTAGTACCTAAATGTATTTTCGTATATATTTCTTTTAATTTATTTTGACTAATTTTGTTAAGAGGTATCAAAAATATGCAATATATTATAAATCCAAAATACCTATATAAATATGACATATTTTCTAAAGGAGTTCCCTTTTAATATTAGAATTTACTGAAATTGTATGAAAAAAAAACAAACTTTATAAATATGTTAGTTATTGACTGTTTTGTTGTTATTGTACTAATGTTTATGAACATAAAGCATTTTTTTACCTACTAATGTACTAATTTAAATTCGTATAAATATTCGTATATTAATAGGAACTTAAATAAATCAACAATCATGTTTACTAACAATTGTTGAATTTGTTAGTTGCAAATAAATTTTAAAATTTATTTGATTTATAATTTAAGTTTTTAATTTATTTTTAACTAAATATGCAGGGAACTTGTTGAGCTAAACTTAAGTTTAATATAACCAGACTGAATATTATTATAACTGCTATGATTATTATAAATTAATTGTTGTATTTTCGTTAGTGGAAAAATTCATTTCCTGTATTTTAACACGCATGATGCTAACAATGAACTATTTTATTTCAGACTTTATTTTCAAGGATACTACTCAATACAAAGAACAATGAAGTTTATAAATGTTTTGTTTGTAGTCATTTTCATCTTGGCTGCATTTCATCAAAGCACATTGGCTTGCATTAAAAATGGCAACGGTTGTCAACCCAACGGAAGTCAAGGAAACTGTTGTTCTGGTTTCTGTTACAAGCAACGCGGTTGGGTAGCTGGCTATTGCAAGCGAAAATAAATCTATCCGAAAGGATTTGCCAAAATGTCGACCAGGCAATGAAAATAAAGCAGCATTTTTGTAATATTTAATAAAAAATAAATTGTTTTTAAATTGATGATTTAGTTTATTTCGTAGTAGTTAGTACCAGGCCTGGATAAGAAGTATTGTTTGTTGGAAGGACGCAAAAACCTTCCAAAAATGCAGAGAATTCTATTTAACAAGTGAGATATTTATTTTTTTGTTATATGATCATTATTCAAGTCAAGAAATCGCGGACTTTAACAGAACCGCGGGTATTTTGAGGAAGTAGTTAGTGGTGAAATTGTAAATTGTCGTATTTTCTTTCGTAAGAACATACGAGACCCTCATATTTAAGAAGTCGTTATTAGACTTAATGCACAGAAAGATATAATAACAAAAAAAAGCGCTTGAATGTTGTTAAAAAAAATCAAAAAACCATGTGAAAAGTAAATGCAAAATATAGACATCCAAAAAAAACGTCATCAAAGTTGGCCAAGAAAAAAAAGACGTATTTCTATTCTTAATCGAATTTATAACCTTATTTACTTGTCAAGACTGTCACATCATATGACAGCCATTGTTTATTTTACAAATTGTGACAGTCACTTGTCAAAAGTTTGACATAACCGAAAAGCTTAGACATGACCGCTATTTCCATCTCTCTCGTTCATAGCCAGAGTTGAGGTTTTTTTTGGATGTCTCCATATTAGTGAAATATTTCGACTCCTCGTCAAAATCCGCATGACACTTTTTAGATTAGTGCCATTTACATTCTATGTGTTAGAGACTTGCGGTTTTTAAATTTACGTGGGATTATTGCCCCGAAGTCGATATGCTCTGGATTAAACGGTTCGCGATCCAGATCCCAAAAATCAACCCCATGTCGAAATTTGATTTCAGAAGATTTTGACAGCAATTTCAGAGACCTACAGAGTGGACTGAGAAGGACGCTCTAGAGTAAAAACCCTATTCAGGCACACATTAAGACCTTTTCAACAAGTCCTGAGCGTTTGGTCACTAGCCCATCTTTTTAACGCTTTTCCAGACCCCGTGAGAAACCTCTCTATATTATGGAATTTTGTAATGATCTGACCTCTGTTGGGTGATTCAATCGATTCTAATACTATCAAATAAATTGGAGTAGTGCCACAACTAGCTTTGAGGCTTGAAAAACTCAAGTATTCCTCAAGGCCATCCCTACATCAACTCCCTACCCACCCCCTCTAGTTCCGCCCTTGTTGGAGACCGCCTAGGATATCGTTTTGTCTAGAATTCATGTCATGGCATTACTTGAAGGCTCTGGAAGTTGACGGGACCTACTGCGAACGACCGATTGATTCTCAGTACTTCCTGTAGATATCTGAAATTATCGTCAGAATATTGTGAATTCAAATTTCGACATAGGGTTGGTTTTTGGGGTGTGGATAGCAAATTGTTTAAGTCACAGTGTAGCGACTTCGGGGCATTAAAACCAACCCTATAAGCTGTCGAAATTTAAAAACCGCGAGTTTCTAACCCGAATTGAACGCAAATGGCGCTAATCTAAAAGTATTACGCTAATTTTGACGAGCAGTTTATTTTCAAAAATATCAAGTGAATATAAAAACTTATTATAACTTTAGCCTGTCATAAAGTATAAAAAACAAAATGCTCACATGAAATAAAAATTAAAAATTACCATAACTTTAACAGATTTAGAGATTCGAGAAAGTTATAAGAATAAAAAGATTTGGTATTTTTGTGTACCGGGTGTACACCATAATGGTTGTTTTGACATGTATAAAAGGAAAACACCACACTTTTTCGAAATTCGAAAAAAATTGAACCTTTTCATTGTTGGAGAAGTCTTCTAAACTGGAGTTTATTTTCTGATTATGATTTTTTTAATATCTCCATTTCTTATAGGTTATAACTAGAGCCTCGATGTCAATCGCACATGATGTCAAATATCAGGATGGGACCGCAACTCGCGTATAAATGAGATTAAAAATAATTAGCAATATCTTATCTTATGAGGTTATCTTGTTTATGAGGTCGCATACAACGTTTAATAGTAATCAGGTTAAAATCTACTTTCGGAATGTATGGACTTGTTTGCCAAATATATATATAGGTCATAGTGTCTTCTTTGCGCAGGATAAACTAAATTGCTGACAAACAAAAAAATGAGTGCATCACCTTTCTGATCTATAAAATACGCAACTTTTTTCCAATTTAATCGATCTCGTGTCTAGAAGTTACTAAAGCAATCCCACTGAAAAAGTGAACATCCTCATCCTCATTCGTAAGAAGTTATACTTATGTATTTTTCTTTTCGGTAAAAATTATATATATTATTCATAAATAAAATTGTATAACTGCGATTATTTTTTTTAATTAGATTTTACGTGTGTTACTTCGGTAAGTTAAAAAATGTAGGTACACTCGAATGCAGACGTGTATCACTGAACATACTTCCACAATATATTATATACACATGACGCATTAGCAGTCATCAACGGTTTCCTCACTATAAAAGTGTCAGAATTTAGACAAAATACTACTAATAAATAAATATATTTTTTTATGTTTTTATATAAATATTTAATGGACTATTAATATTTTATTAAAATTGCATTGATTAATTGGCAAATAAAATTGTAAACAACTAATTCCGTTCCATGAACCTCTTTTTTAGTAGATCGAAGACATTTTTTTCTCTTGCTTAAATCTCATGCTTAAATGCTATCTTGTAACTAGGAACGGTTCTGTACTAAATAGAAACACAACAACGGTACGTGTGTTTTGACACTATTACGTTCGTTTGATAAGTCTTGATGATAGAAAGGGTTATCCCAAAGAAATTATCAAAATGGCAGAAAGTGGGGTGTATCCCATATACTTGTATATCTTGAGAAACAGTATAAAAGCAAGTGGCACACTAGATCTACTTATCAGTTCTGCAAAAAATATCAACAATTTCAACAACTATCACATAATATTTATAAACATAATATTAATTGTTTAAATGTACGAAGTGTAACTAAACATAACATTATTTCCATAAAATTAGTATATTGAAAGGATGTAGAAATACCGTATTTTCTTCTCTAATATGTATTTAAAACATGAATATTATAATTTCAAATCAGTGTGTAAAATAATACATTAATTTTAGTGATGGTCACAATCTAACTGTTTATATTTATTAATTTTAAACATAAAACTTTGTAGAAGTTTAAATAAGAGTATCACATTACAAGTGTAGAGATTTTTGACTGATTAATTTAAATTCTTATAAATATTTGAGAAATATATTGTGTGATATATTATACAATAAATCTTTATAAGTAAACTATGAAATCAATTACATATATTAATTTTTACTAACACGTTTTATTAGTAACTTTATTATATTATTACTAAAATTTATTTACAAAAAAAATTATAATTAAAATAACAGAGGAAAATTTTACATGAAAATTACATTGGATGAAAAGAAATCACTTACTAATTCAAAAAGAAATTACTTATTAATTCAAAATGATTTGTTTTTTGTTCTTTTTATAGAAAAATGCGTTCTCTGTTTAATAAGAGTCTGTGTCTACTAAATTTTCTACATTAATGACTGTTTTATAAAACAAATCAATCATTACTGAAACATTAATTTATATTTTTAGGTATATTTTTAGATAGTTTCGAAATGTTAAATTAGATGATCTTTGTATTTAATACTAATAAATCGCATATTTAATTTTAGACTTTCCTCGAGGAGACTACACAACATAAAGAACCATGAAGTTTATAAACGTTTTGTTTGTAGTCATCTCTTCTTCTTGGCTGCATTCCACCAAACCACCTTGGCTTGCATTAAAAATAGCAACGGTTGCCAACCAGATTGAAGGCAAGGAAACTGTTGTTCAGGATTCTGCTACAAGCAACGCGGTTGGAGTAGCTGGTTATTGTAGAAGGAAATAAACCCGAAGTTGTCAAAATAATGGCGATAGATGGATAGATGTAAGAAAATAGGAATATAAGATATTTGTTTTGTAACATATGGCAAAATAAATAGTTTATTTTTAAACAAATATATTTATTATTACTTGGTGTTACCATTCAGTGACAACACCGAACCTAAGTGTAGGTAATTGTTGATATTTAAAATTACTTAACCAAACTGATGAGAGTAGTAGGAAGCACAGTGTGTGTAATACAAGTACAGTAACGTAGTAGTAGGAAGCAAAGTAGGTAACTCCTATTTATTCACGAAACATAAACTTCAAGAAGTACTTTTATGTAAAATAAAATAAAAAAATATTCTTGAAGATTGTATACATGTCAAAAATTAATAAACACAAAAAAGATAATAGACGAAAGAGCTATACTCCAACTTATTTTACCTATTTGAAATTAATTGGCAGATAATGCTTTTCGAAAAACATTCAAAAAAGTATACACTTTGAGAAGGACGTTTTTTATGAGATAGCTTCTCCACAGATGGTCATGTTCAACGAATTTATATGATACTACACAGTGAGGTCCATAAGTAACGGATAAATTCATTATCTACGTAATTTACAATTTATGAGTGAAATCCTGAAACACGTCTATTTTTAATTCTAGAATGACATGTTTTGAGAATAATGTTATACCTCCCCTCTAATCCCCTTGGAGTGACAGCTACCCCTTTAAAATTTTTAAATGGAATGAGCGTGTGACAGCTCATTTGAAAGGGTTTTTAATTCTCCATCCAGCAACATCGGATTTTTTAATTTCTATAATTTTTTTATTGAAAAATATTACATTTTTAATGTTACTAAGTAAAGAAAAGAACATCAAACAGAACAGAAGAACATTTTAAATCAAATGTTCAAACTGGGCGCCCGTTGCTTCTTGACAATAACGGAGGCGTTGCTGAAATTCTTCTAAAACAATTTGTATTGTTTCCGGGTGATTTGATTAATTTCTTGCCTTATTTTGTCTTTTAAATCATCTACGTTATTTGGTCTGTTGAAGTACACTTTCGATTTTAAGTAACCCCATAAAAAATAGTCAAGCGGGGTCTCTATTTCATCGCGTCTACCGATCCATCTATTGGGAAAAACTTTATTCAGATAGGCTCTTACTTCCAATGAAAAATGTGGTGTAGCTCCGTCCTGCTGAAACCAAATATTTCTATCCATTTCATTGGGGTTGTCATCATCTGGGAAAAGCATTCTTAACTCTGGAACTAAGGAATTTGCAAGAAATCCAAGTAACGCGCGCCAGTTAATGTGCCATCAAAGAAATATGGTCCGATAATTCAAGAATTTATAATTCCAGCCCAAACGTTCACCTTGACGGATATTGAGTATTGGCCTCCATCATCCAATGTGGATTTTTTGTACTCCAGTATCTACAGTTATGTTTGTTGACTGTTCCATTTAAGACGAATGTTGCTTCATCAGAAAAAATAATGTTTTTTTTTTATAAATAAAGGATTATCTTGGCATATATTTGCCATGATTTCGCAAAAATTCAATCTGCGATCAGGGTCATCGTCGTTAAGTTCTTGAACCAAATGAATTTTATATGGGCGGTATTTTTAGTTTTTTAGAATACGCAATATGGACGTTTTACTAACATCATTATCGGCTACAACTTGTAGGTTTATGTGGATTATCTTGAATGTCTAACAATATATCTAATTTCTGTTCATTGTCTAAAATGCGTTTCCTACCAGATTTAGGAATATCTGTGACATTTCCAAATTCACGAAATTTGTTTTTTATTCTACTAACCATCAGTATCAGTCAGTATACTTACTATTGCATATTTCGCATACCTGCTTCTGCGTTCTTGTTTTATCACCACATCCTAATAATATCAAAATTTCTTTGGGGATCCGAAAGACTCATTGTTACATAAAATAATGATCAACTTGACGATCAGCGATAAATAACATAATAGAATAATAAGTTCTCACAACCTTATATTGCTGAATAGATAATTAAGAACCCTTTCAAATGAGCTACCACATGCACCTTCGTTCCATTTAAAAATGTTAAAGGGGTAGCTGTCACTCCAAGGGAGGGGGCAGGTATAAAATTATGCTCAAAAAATGTCATTCTAGAATTTAAATTGACGTGTTTCAAGATTTTACTCATAAATTGTAAATTACGTAGATAATGAATTTATCCGTTACTTATGGACCTCACGGTACAATCAGTTTTCGTTTCTGCCCACGTTATTCCAGGAATTTTATCGATATAGGAAGTGAACAAGTTGTCAATATATGTATTTTTTAATAAATAGTATATTTTTGATACTTTGACTTATATGAAAAGATCTCTCTCAACATATTTCAAATTCTAATATACAAAATTTGAAAAAAGCTTCAAACAGAAAACTGATTTTTCTGAACTACCTGTATTATTACTACTACTGTACTATTAGAAAATCAAACTGTGCTTTAAAAAATAAATTTTACATGAGACGGACTATGCTTCCAAAAATAACAAATGACAAAAATGTTAATAACAAATGGTTATAAAAGTCTTGACTACAAGACAATTCATGTTCAAGTCAATATTTGTTAATATATTGTCTGACGCATTTGTATTTAAAAGAATATAAGAATAGGTTTTTCATCTGTGCGAGTATACCATTATAAATTTTAGCTACTTGGTTTGAGAATGACCGTGTAAATAATGCCGATCTATTAGTGTGGTTCACAAGTTCAAAATGGTGTTAATTATTGCTACTGCTAGTAAAAATATTGGAATCGCAATGACATCTAGAAAAATGTTCAGAAGTTTCAAAACCCGCACATACACAATTGCAAAAGTTGCCCACCTCTCACCTCTCACACGTGACAGCGCAGAAAGCGAGTTATTTGATTTCTGAACCTAACAACCTAACCTACAAAATTTAATATCTTTTATTGTTCTGTGTTTTGGAAACTTTTTGTTGTAAAGTGCCGTTATTCTTGCCGTTTTTTTGTTGTTTTGGGTGGTATTATAGAGGGTAATAACTATTGAAAGTGTTATTGAAAGTAAAATTATTGAAAAATAACAATATGAGTTGTCATGACACTCAAATAAATATTTGAACCTGCAGTGATACTGTTGAGTATAATATAAAGTACAAATTTAGTCGCCTGTCTTATGAGGATAAATTATTTGTTAAAGATTTAAGAATACCACTGCCAGATCTAAGTAAAACTTTAATTAACCAGGGTAAGCCGGCTCTTAGTTTTGTTAATACGTGCTATGATAAATGCAAATGGCTAAGTGGTTCTTTAACTTTAGATAAATTATTGTGTTAAAGTGTGTATTATTTTCAAATCGTGGAGAAGATGTTTGGACAATGTCTGGATTTGATAAAATCTTAAACTTTATCTCGTTCAGTTGACACATTCAAAAAGTCAGGAACATATTAGTTGTGTTTGTAAATTACATCTTTTAGGTAAACAAAATATTATGACACTGATCAATTCAGCTCGTCAAATCTAAATTGACGCAGACCTGGTAAAAATCCGTATTTTATTTCACTGCATCTTATAATGGTAAAATAATTTGACGGAAACTCTACATTTTCCGATGGTTTTGCTGAACCAATAAAATATATTAGGTACATTATGTTAGACAAATGTACTTAATATATTTTATTGGCCAAGTAGAGGTCCTTCTCCTAACTATGCGGCATATTACTAACAATTAGTTTTTTTTGTTTGGCCAGGGCTCCCTTTTAATAATAGTAATAATAGTAATAGTTTTCAACGGGGCATGCTTAAAGGAATGTTTAAAAGATAACGGTTTCCTATCAAGTAATGAGATTGTACAAGATGTATCACGTACTTCACAGAAGGAAATATGACGTGTATAAGGGAATATCAAGTACTTCACATTTGTAAACGTCTAACTCGTCATCACATATGAGTTAGTCCAACAAAGTATCACTGTATGCGGTAACTCTGATGGGAAAATCAACAATTTGTTTAAAATTTTGACTTTCTAAAGTGTCTGTCAACAATTTACAAGAGTATATGAAATATCCGATGACATGATAGTTTTTGGACTGGACCATCGCGTTCAACAACAGCAAAGAAAATATTACCGTTGCCCTTGGTTTGATTTATCAATTTAATCGATATGTTATCGTCATCGGCTAAAAGTGGTTCTGCATTTTTAAAGCTGTTCTTTTACAGCTCTAAACAGCTCATCTTTTTACATGTTCTTAGTATATGTAATAATGATGTAATTATATAGTCACTACCTAACGGCTTAAAAACCTCATTTTTTATATGGATTCAATGGATTTTCTTGAATCGCATTTGATAATAACTAATCATTTCTTACCAGTTTTGAGTAGATATATGCCTACCTACTTCTACGGATGCTGGATTCACTTTCATTTCAAGTGTCTTTTTGGTCATAAAACTATCTTGTTGCTTTTAGGTTTAAAATTATAATACATGGTAGATTTTTTCGTAATATTTCAGAATGATCAGAATATTCAAGTTTTCAAGATATCAGAGAAACTTGGAGTTGCTGAATAGGTGTGTTATTGTTTTTTCCTTGATATTCAGTTTCTTCTCTTAAATTATTTCATCGCCTATTATTTCATCTTTATAATTAATTAGCACATTATTATTGGTGATTAGAATTTGTAAACTGGCATTAAGATTTTGGCATAATTCGAAGAAATAGTAAACCTTTTTGTACTTCACTTGTAACGCTCTTAGTTCATTTATACTGTTAATTTTTGGCACAAGTTTTGCATATGTGTATCTGATATAACAATTTACACTCAGACTGGAGAGGTATATTCCAACATTATAACATTACATTTCAACTAAGGAAGGGATGGAATATATTAATAAATAATTTGATTAAATTAAACACTGACGGCAAGTAGGTACGCGGAACTTACATATACGGAAGATATACTGGAACCATTAGTAGGTAGTACAATTTCTGAATTTATTGGATAATCAAGCAGAATTTGTAGACGACAGTGTACGTTCTCACAGGGCAGAAATTGTTTAACAGTTTATAATCAATGAATGAATCAAAAGGATGGTATGGCCAGCACAATTTCCTGATTGCAATCTCATCGTGAATGTTTGGAACTCTAAAGAATTAGGTATCCCAACAAGCTTATCAAAATACTGATCAGTTGGTTGAGGCCGTTAGAGAAGCATTTGTTACGAGTTATAAGGGTTATTTATAGCCCTTCCTCAAGAAGCTATAAATATTTTAAGTATCCCTAGAAGAATTTCTGTTGTTGTTATAATCAGAGGTGGAATTACTATTAGCAGTTTTTAGCACTATCGCTATGACTAGTTTTTTCTGTCCTCTATTACAATTTATGTTTTTATTCCTTGCTAGAATCTTTGTGTAATACCTTTCTAAGCAAATCTTTAAAAACGGGTATATCGAAAACCAAAGTAGGCCTACACGAATGATAAATTACCCCAAATCATTCTAATGAACTTGGGTTATTCCGGCCTGTAGTTGTACGGTAAATTATTCCCAGAAAGTCTATATTTACTGGTTTATCCAATGTTGTTTTGCAGAAACGTTTGTCAATTGGTCTATTTATTATCAGTGTTCTGTATATATTAATTAATATTAATAAGAATATTAATTGATAATTTTTGTAACCAAGTAACCCTTAGTATGTTAAAGATATTTCTGTTTTGTTTCCAATAACTATGTGTAAATGTAAAGTTTCATTTTAATAATTAATATTAATTATTCATAAGTGTTACTTGGATAATGTATTTTAGATATTCAATGAATAAAGTAGTAACCCTTATATATCCCAGGAATAAGGAAACTATTTCTATAACTTTAAACAAAAAAAGCTAATGACCAGAAAATGGTCTAAAATTATTGAAATGTTGATTAATATTTCTTTAACATAATAAAAGTTCTTCTTAGCATGAAATTGGATAATACTTTTAAACAAGCTGTCGAGCTTAATCCTTACATTTTTAGTGCCGAAAGAAAATATGCGCTTACACCGACTGTATTTCAACACGTTTTGTCACATTTGTTATTCTTTAAAGATGTTTCATTGCCGAAACAATATCTACTAACAATGTATATATACAATATTTAGGTACATTTGCGGCAGTCGGAAATTTTGATTTACGACTTTTAAGGGGGAAAGGGGTCGGAAAATCGATTTTTTTCGATACTACAACTTATAAGAAATATTGTCAGAAAATTTGAAGTCATTGAAGTTTCTCTCTTTCTAACTTCTATAGGCATGAATAGACTCGTTTGTTGTATTTTTAAAAATATACGTGATTTTAAAAGGATCTTTTTGAAAGACTAAACCGAGTTAGTTTGGCATCGTTGGCATCATTATTCATGTATCAAACTTTAATCGCGTTTTTCTCAAAACTTTTTTTAAGCCCGTAGTCAAAATTTATCGAAAACCTTTGGACCAATTTCGCCTAAACTTTGCACACTTCTTTTACATACTAAATACTCGGTTCTGAACGAAGGTTTTTTTTTAAATCACAACTTATTTTTTAATCAAACAAAATGAGCAAATTTTGACAAAAATAAGTTTTTTTTTGCACCTTTACCAAAAAATTCAAAAATGAATATTTTGTTAATTCCTTCGAATTAAGTGTTCGAATCCAAGATAAACTTATGTATTAAAGAAATCTTTTTGGTTTTTTAATTTCGGATGGACAACTGCTCCTGACAGTTGGAAACTCTCTGTTGGAAAATCTCAAACTGATTCTGCGAACATAGACCATATTCAAACGGGCATTAGAATTTTATTAAGAATGTAATTACATGTCTTATGGAGTTATGCGACTTTGTTTTAATCGTCATATTGGCGAGAAGCGGTCCTGCACCTAATTCGTAAGTACAGACACAATGGCAATGAATATGTTTTGCCACTGCAAATTTGATTACCGTTGATGATGGAAAGGGTTTTCCAAAGAAGGATTTGTTACAGCGGTAAAAAGTGGGGTGTATCTTACGTATTTATTTATGTATCTTGGGAACCTCTATAAAAGCAAGTACCCACAGTTACAATTTATCAGTTCATCAAAAATTATCAACTTCTATAACTAGCAGGGTGAGCTGTAAACTTTTTGCAAAGTATATTTCTTTATCATGTTCTTATATATATTTTTAAATTATGTGTCATAATTAAACATTAATATTTATTTTATTTTATTTGAAATGAATATAAATAATTAATTGAAATGAATACGAAATGAATAAATACTTGAAAAAAATAATTAACATATTTAAAAATCAGGAATATTCTTAATTGCTATTTACTTGGATACATGTTTAGCGATCTTTAAAATACATATGTGAAAATCGAAAAAAATTAAATTTATTATCAGACATTACTTATGCGTTAAAATGCCCTAGTAATGCTAAAAAATGCCTCTGTTTCTGACTGATGACTGATTTTTAAAGTCATATAAATATTTGAGGACTTGTACTGTAAAGTTACATAATAGAAGTATCATGTTACTGGGACAATTTCGTTTGCAACAAAACATATTTTTTTCTTGCAAGTGAAATCAACTAAGTTCTTGAATAAAAGCTATTATTAGTTTGACTTTATTCAAAGGTAGCACTGAACTTTTCGCTGATAAACAGTCTTACTTTTGAACAGTCTTAGATTACTTGATACTAACGATCGCTTATTTATTTCTAGATTTTACCCCAAGGGACTAACCAATCTACAGCACAATGAAGTTTATCAATATTTTGTTCGTAGTAATGTTCTTCTTAGCTGCATTCCACCAGACCACCTTGGCTTGCATTAAAAATGGTAATGGTTGCCAACCAGACGGAAGGCAAGGAAATTGTTGCTCAGGTTTCTGCTATAAACAACGCGGCTGGGTAGCCGGTTATTGCAAAAGGAAATAAACATACCTATATCCTGATACGTACGAAAATAAAAATGTTGGGAGGCTGTTTTTAAGATATGAATATAATTATTTGTTTATAAACAGATATGTTTAATCTTATTTGGGCGACGCGCGATGGTCCAGTGTCGACTAAAAGAGGAAAAACTACTGTGGGATGTAAACTTGTTTGTTACAACTAGTAATAAATATATGTTTTGATTAGTTTTTTTTGTGAGTTAGTCCAGGAGTAATCAATCACCATCGATTTTTGCCAACGTTTCGAGCTTTTATTTCCTCATCATGATTCAACCATTGCTGTCATGTGTCAGAAGGCAGCCGTTACAACATTAGTGGCACTGTCTATATACATATATAGTAAATGCATAAGATAAAGACAAAACACTATTAACAGGGACAATACACTTTAAAAATTACTATAGTAATGATGATTATTTATTACTATAGTAATTTTTAAAGTGTATTTTCCGTTAATAGTGTTTTGTCTTTATCTTTATACATTTACTATATACGTATATAGACAGTGCCGCCAATGTTTGTAACGTACCACCTTGACATGACAACAATAACAACATTGATTGAGCCCTGATGAAGGAGAAATAAAGTTCCGAAACGTTGGCAAAAATCGAATAGTTGTTATTTACTCCTGGACCTAATCCAACCAAACCAAAAAAACTAATAGAGAAGGAGGTCGCTAAATTCTTACAGATATATTTTGATCCTAGGGACCCTACTCATAACTACTCAACCCTTTAGCTGCTCAATTTTTAAGGTATTCATAGAAAAGTTGACACTAATTATCTAGTGAATTAGTAAAATAAGTGTCCTAGTGAATCTAGGAAACCCAGTTTAGAAGACATCATATTAATTATGAAAAGTCACTTATCCATGAATATAGCAGCTAAACTTATTTTCATATTTTTTGTTATTACTGCAACATACCAGTTGTCCCAGAATGATGTTAACAAGCGACATTTATTCAGTCATTTTAAATAATACGAACGTAAACAAAAAAACTGTAAATGCTATTAAACACTATAGGTACTTAAGTTTGATTACACCTCAAAATACATGTTGTTTTTCACAAAACCTGAGTTCTGCCCTTTTATAAACAAAAGTACCACCCCAACCATTTTTTTCAAATTTGGTCCCCATGTAATTCCAAGTTCAGTGATGTTATATAGGTACATCGTATTTAAAAGTCATTGAGTGGTCATATTAATCTAATATGATATGATTCTGCTCCTTCTTTTATTACACAGTTGTGTGGTAAAAGTAAGTGATAAGTACCAAAAAAGCGGTATGTCGGTGTAACAGTTTCGATAAAAGAACACGTTATTATCAAATAACGAATTATTTTGTGTGTGGTATTATTTTTTACATAATATTTGATTGTTACTGCAATACAGTCCTGATGTTCACAGTCTTAAGACGTGTGCAATATTGAGCTTCCATTGTTGAAAACATCATAAACGTTTTAACATACTTTACTTTCGTTCACAAATAAATATTTGTGAACGAAAGTAAAGTATGTAGGTAAACCGTAGCCTTATTGACCCTCCCCTTATTTAAAGGGGAGGGGTGTCGGCCCTCTCAAATTTGGTAAAAAAAAAAAAAGAAAATATTTTTTAACAGTCTAGTCAATTTCGAGTCGATTTGACCACAAACTGAACCAACTCCCACCCCCTTAACCTCTTAGGGTTAAGGTCAAATTATGAAAAGCCTGTGAAATAAACTCTCCGTTTCGGAATGAGTAGACTTATTCTGGGACTTCGATTTAAAATATACATGGTTTTTTTGGGTCGCTGATTCCGGATCGGGATCCAGGTCCGTTTATCTATATTAAGGTCATCTCAAGGTCATTCCAAGGTCATTCCAAGGTCAAAATGAAAAAAAAACCAGAGATACGATGTCCAACTTCCTGAAATTTAGTTTTTGTGGGGTTGCTGATTCCGAAACCGAGGTCAGTTTGTCTGTTGTCATTTCAGGGTCATTTGAAGGGCAAAGTGATAACATACTAAGAACCATTTCCAATCACTTGTTATATGAATATTTCGGGTCGTTGATTTTGAATCCAGATCAGTTGAACTGCACTTTTTGACACAAATCATGCAGTCAATTCGTTAAGAAAATAATCACTGTCGGTATTAGCGTTATCCAATGTGCACCCTGAGGAGGTTGAGGGGACCGCACTTTGCAACATCGTTGGCCCTGATAAGGGCCGTTTGTATGTATTACTGTCCATTCAGTCTATCTTATGCAGTCTTCATCCGTATGTGACTTAATCTACGTCAATCAGTGTTAATATGTGTCTGTGTTTGTCTACGTCTGTTTTTTTCTTTTTCTTTTTCTTTCTTTCTTTTTGAGGATTCAAATTTCAAAATCGAGTATTGTTCTTTTTAACTCCCATCAGCATCAACACCGTCGCACTCCCATCAGCTTCATCACTTTGACCTCCAAATGACCTTGAAATGACCTTAATACAGACTAGGCTAGAACAAAAGTCTCGAATACCAACCGTCCTTGCAGGCGGCCGCGTATCGGTATCCCGTATTCTAGGTGGCCGGGCTCGGCCAGCGGTGTGGGGGCCGGGACGACTGGGACATGAAACAGGTTCCAGTATTTATTTAGTCCTTTGAAGGTCGCGCGCCTTGTAATTGTGCATTACTGATTGTTAGTACTAATTGATAATATACTATCATAAAAAAACATTGTGCAGTATTCCGGTATATTAATGCATTACACCAACTGTAAGACCGTGAAATAATATGCGTTGCTTACATGCTTACATAGAAAAGGACAAGGTGAATAGCACGTAGGGAAGTCACGAAAACACCGAGAAAATAAAAGAAATGGAATCCCAAGAAGTGAATTCCTAATGAGGACGAGCGAGGTAAGAAAAGGGTGTCAACAGATACGGGAAAAGTAAGAGAAAACAATATTACTTAGTAAGTCACTATTTATTCACTGCAGCATGCATTCTCAAGTTCGACCCTGGCATGTACCATTTGGCCTGCTCTCTAATACAGACAAACTGGCCACCTCGAATTCGGAATCAGCGGCCCAAAAAAACCTACATTTCAGGAAGTTGGACATCGTATCTCGTCATGGACATAATTTTTTTTTCATTTGGGTTAGGAATGACCTTGAAGTGACCTTAAAGGTATAGACAAAACTGACCTTGAATCCGGAATCAGCGACCCAAAAAACCCATTTATATATTAAATCTAAGTCCCAGAATAAGCCTACTCATTCCGAAAAGCCGAGTTTATTTCACTTCTTTTCTTTTGCCGAATTTGAGGGGGCCGAAAACTGGCCTTATTGACCTCCCCTTTAAGAAACAACATTTTTCTAGATTTTCTTTATTGATGCTCTTCAGAATAACCAATGTATCTGATATTAGGGGAACGAAATGCACAAAAATACCCTTTTGAACCTTTTTCACTAAGTGACCCTTTTTCCAAAACATTGGAGAGCATAAAATTTTTTATCTAACGGGGAGTTCGATATTGCACATGTATTCATTATTACACAGACTATTAACAACAGAAATTAATATATATTTTGCAATAATACCAAAGTTTATCAAATTGTTTTTATATTTCTAAAAAAGTGGCGTATAATATATATATATATTATATATATTATACGCCATATAATATAAAAACAGAGTAACTAATGTTACATACTTATGTATAAAGTGATCAAATGGCATCTGCTATATATGTATATTACTCGGTATGTGGGCGGGTACTTTAAATTATGTCACAATATGACGTAGAATATCGTTTAAATATACGTGCAATAGGTCGGGGGGCAGGACTTTTTTAAATGTTAAAATATGAAAAGCATTTTGTGATTGGGGAAGCGTTGATCCATTTCCGTCGTTTTTTCCACGTAGGTATTTAATTCAATTAAAATTGACATGCTCTATCGGAAGTTGAGTCGAGTCTACGTCAAAATATATCTAGGTTGCGACATCATATCTAATATCATTTTATCAGACTGTAGTAAATGGAAATAAAGCAATTTTGAGACTGAATTGAAACTGACAGATGTATTTCAGATCAGTGTTGCTATTAATCAGACAATATTCGAATGTAATAATTACAAAGTATTGCTGTTCATATTGTATTGTATTCATATGTATTACTGACAGAGAGTCAGCAAAGTTTCTTTTCAAAGCTCACAATTTAATGGAGGTTCATCAAAATCAACTCCTATTTTGGGTTGGTATTTCCAAGTATTTGATGTTTGATTGAGCTTTTCCTTTTGAAAATTCTTAAGTCAAATATTTAAGGGTGTGTGACATCAAAATGTTGGTAACTTTTAAAAGTACTATTTGAATAATCTTGAGTCATGCTGTTTCATCTGAAAATTGAGAAAACATTAAAAATATCTTTTCGCTATATTTAAACGATTAAAAAATAGAAACTGTCAACAAAAAAGTAAGATAAACATTTGTTTTTCTACTGTCCACTTACTCAAGCTGAAAAGGTTTTAATTAACTCTAAGCACTGTAGATCAAATGATGTAAATAAAAATAAATGACATGCTATGTCAAAAAGTAACAAATGGCGTATTATTGCGTTCAGAATAACATGTCGAATCAAAACAAGGAAAAATAAATATGACGTGCCATTAAATATTTAGAAGTTGGGGCCATTTCCGATTAAATCGCAAGTGATTAAAATTATAGCTACGTCAATAAATGCAGATGTATGTCTAATATCCAATTTTATAGTTCACTCTATAGTTATATTTTATAGTTATTATTTTATCTCTGAAAACAAAAAGTTATGGGGGGGGGAGGAGACAAAATAAATTAAGGGTAATGCGAATATTCTCTCGAACAGCCTTTTTATAGTGCAAATCAGTTTTTTTTTCGGAGAGCGACGAAAAATACGAAAAGTTTTGCATTACAAGAACGCATTTGCATTTATTTTCATTGTATTTCATTTCATTGTATTACATTTCTTAGACGCCTGTTCTACCAACAGACTTCTAATTGCTCCGGTTCGATTCCTGATTGTTTCTCGACGATTTGACATCCCGTCCGATTTTCTAGGTGTAAATTCTTGAAATTATGCTAAAAATTCGGCGACGGAATTTCGAGTTGGCGTCCCAGGTTCGGAAATATCACACAGCAAGGAACGTGGCATGAGGCACCCTTGACCTTTGGTTAAACCACCGAACATAAACACTTGTTTATGTTCGGTGGTTAAACATAACAATGACATTTAACTCATTATATTTGTTTATGAAGACAAAAATCATGAGATGGTATTATCTAATCTAAAATTATCGCAATCTCTTCTAAGTGATTGATATAAATTACTCTTCATTATTATAAACTAGAATCTCCCTAAACGACAATTGTGGTGTAAACTGTTCCAAGAAAGTTTGATAATATTAACTGGTTTATCCATTGTTTACGTTCCTAAAGCAAATGTTTTAATTTTTTCCCATGGTTTTTTGTAATTTAACAATTACTTTGTTAAATATCTAATTTTTCTATTAACCTGGGATAGTAATAATAATACAATTAATAATAAGTTCTTATTTTTTCTTAGCACCCGTACACTTGGAAGCATTTTAACAAATCGTAGATCTGCTTATACGCATGTTTATAGGTCACTTAGGTATACTGTGCAAAAACACTATTTTATGCAAGAATAAACTTAGTGTATTATCGTTACACACATATGTATATCACATTTTTGTAATTTGTAGGTTAAAAAGATCGGGATTATTTTCGAGTTTTATTATTTCATTATATTTAGATATTATAGTACATTGTGAGCGATTATTATGTTAGTTTGATTACGAATTGTTAAATAATAAAATCAAAATACCGCATTAAAGTATTTAGATCATACAATATATTTTTATAAGCTTGTGTATGATCCTCAGATCAACATATTTCTATTTTTGTTTTCTATAGTACGTAAGGATTATTTTTAGTTCTAGTAGTATTTTTCATAAAAAAATATAGAATTAATAAGAATAAGCAACTATTCAATAATGAGATGAATAATTTCAGTGAAAAAAGTAGAAATTGTCAATGGTGGATAGAACTGAATAAATCCCATTTCTATCAACTGTAGCAAGGTATGTAACTGCAACCTCAAAATTTACTAAAAATATGGATGTATAGAAATTTGACTTTTTTGTGATGAAGTTGGATTTTAATATTTCTTTTGGCTTTAAGATGTGGAACTCCCAAACACACGCAGTTTGCTTATTTTTCTATTGAGATCAAATATATTCTCATCTCTTGACCTGATATTATACCGTCGTTTTATTTGTAAAATAACAGAAAACTTTTTTCTTTTAATACAGAATTTCATAGTTTAATGTGCATTGTGGTTTTCGAAATAAACTTTATTTTATATTCTTTATTATTTAATAAACTTTAAATTGTATTTATTATTTGTGTTAGATAATATTGTTCGTATATAAATGTAAATAAAATCATGTAAACTTTCTCAACATTTAACATGCAATATTCTTTCGAAGAACGACCGACACTGACGTCAATGACTGTCAAATTAAGACCACTCTAACGAACTGCAACCATTGTGTAGTTTCTATAAGAATTTTTTTATGCCAGAAATAATTATTAAATGACATTGTAATTTTTCAAGTTTTCTTATATATATTTAAAATAATATACTAATAGGAAACTATATTTTCGAAAAAATAAGACACCGCTAAAGAAAATGATGACCGAGTATCCAGGTGTTCCATTAATTTCTTCAATTTTATTGACAATATAGTGCTGAAGGTATTCCATATCACCAACAGGAGATTCAAAAATTGAATTTTTTAGGAAAGGCCAGAGAAAAAAAAATCACAGGGGGTCAAATGACAATATCTATGGGAGAATATGGGTTTGCGTGTTCAAACTAATTATACACTCTTCAAAAAATAAATCTCATCGAATATATTTTAGTTTCCATTGATTCTAATAAAATACGCTCTGTTCTTCATTAAATATGAATTCCATTATTTATTTTACAATTCTGACAGTCACTTTAAAAAAGTTTGACAATAAGGTTTCGTTTCGAGTTTCGACATGACCGTTATTTCGATCTCTCTCGTTCATAGCTACATTTGATGACGTTTTTTTTTTTGGATGGCCTTTTATAGGTAGATGAGATTTGCTGGATAAGTATGAGTTTTTCATGGGTACAATAAGCCAATATTCTACAGTTTCCCGGTATTAGGGACGGCCTCTAAAAAAGAGAAAATAGATTTTAAACCTATAGAATTTGGAATTCTCGTGTTTTCATAACGGGGCATAGAAACACATCAGTATAATGTGGGTCCCATGCTTCCTTACGAAAAATGCAAGAATTTAAAATTCCACCAGTCGCCACTGGTCCTGATGTTTCTTCGAATTAATAGTCTCTTTACATCCCATACGTCTTAAAAGTATATTGCTTATTACACCGTATGCAACGTGAAATGTTCCATCGTTTTTCAATTATTTTAGGTTTAATTTATATAGTCCGCGACATACTAATAAGAAGGCTTTTCCCGATGTTCGGTATTGTTTGCGTGACGCGACGGCCACAACAGCGAAACACCTAGAACTGAAGAAACTCCTAACGACCTAATACGACCCTAACGAGAGATGGGTCGTCATTTAACGATTTGTTATTTTTACAACGGTTATTTGTAGAACAACGACAACAACTGTTATTTCAGAGAAAGAATAACAGTTTCCAAAATAACGACTTTTATATGTTTAACGTGTCCATTTAAATTGAAAACAATAGATGCTAAACGTCTATTCAAATTTTTAGCTGCACATGTGGCAGTAAGGCCACAATTACTTAACTGTGGTAAAACAGTAAACGCTAACAACAATTCGGGCCTAGACCAATCTCAAGAGTTGTAAGTTTGTAACTTGAACCGTTTGGACAGTTGAATGAATATTGGTAGTAGTTCGGAGGACACGTTTTTGGCAATTTTTACGTGGCAGAAATAGAGCACAGCGTTAGTGGTGCATGCTACATTCGGTAAATCAACTTTCGGGACTTTCAACTTTCGCCTTTTCATAAAAACAATTGCATAGCATTCTTGGATACACTGAGAAACAAAGGTAAACACCTTTTAAGGTTACTTTTGACGCTGAAAATGGTTTTACCTAGAAATAAATTCTCGAAATAGTAGAAAGTGGGTGCACAGTATTTACTTATCTTGGAAATGAATATAAAAGCAAATATACACTGGAGTAAATTATCAGTTCTTCTAGAATTATCAAAAATTTTAACAACCACGGTAAGTAGAGGATTTGCATGCCTATATTTATTTACTTTATGAATTCTTCATATTTTTAAATTTATCTGTAAGCAAATCTATCTCCATTTTATTTATTTATAATTAACATATTTATAAATAAAAACAAAAGTTAAGAAATTAAAAATGTATAAGAAATCGAGAATCGTCAAAATTGTTATTTGTTATGATATTACGGATTTTTTAATGTATACAAAGGCAGCTTTAGGTATATTCATTGCCTATATACAGCATTTGGCATGTTTATGCCAAAAAAACAAGGTCCAATAACAGTGATTTTAAACAATCGTTCTTATGAAAGTTATTTATACTGTTTTTTAATAATATAGTATTTGAAAATTATTTTAATGAACTATTTATTTTTTCTTATTTTACAATGTGTAACAGTTTATTCCAGAAGTTTATTGACTATTTATTGACCACATACGAGTGCACAAGGATGTTTACCAACTGATTTAAATTTCTATAAATATTTACTTGGTGTATACTGTTATCATTTTTAATTAGACACCTCATCATTACAATCACGTATTTTTCTTTTATTTTAAATAAATCGAGAAACATCTTAAACAAAAATATTTTTCTTATTACCAGATTATTTATTATTATAGGTACATAGGAGATAGTAATTTTAGAATCAATAAAATGAAATACAACTATTTACAGTCGTATACTATTTATAGATAATTCTCTGTAATGACTGTGATATAAAAATATGTCGTCTACTTAATTTTTAGCAATAGATTTCTTATAAAATATTTTAATCGCCTTTCAAATTTCTTTCTGTTCAAATATGAAATTATAATTTTTTGCTGGTTGTTTCTGAAAGATTAGTTTTAACATTCTTAATACTAACAATCGATTGTTTAATTTCAGACCTCAAGAAACAAATAGCAAATCTAACAACAAATCTAAAGGACAATGAAGTTTATTAATGTTTTGTTCCTAGCAATGTTCGTCTTGGCTGCATTTTACCAGATCAGCCTGGCTTGCATTAAAAATGGCAATGGCTGTCAACCAGATGGAAGGCAAGGACATTGTTGTTCGGGTTTCTGCTACAGTTAACGTGGGTGGGTGTATGGTTATTGCCGAAGGAGATAAACCAAACTGTTGTTAAAATAGCGTTGATGTGTTATAATTATTGTACAATAATAATATTTGTACATTAGGGTTATGTTAACTAAACTAAACTAGTAATTTAGTTTTGTTAACCAAACTATGACTCACAAGCAAAGTGACTGAACTTTCACACTCCGAGTTTTAGGGGGTGTAGAGCACTTACATTAAGTGACACGTATATTTTTCTTCCCCTACTACCTAAGCTCTACATTTTGAGGGCAAAATGTGGACAAATTACACCTAAGCGCGCGCGCGCTCACACACACACGCACACACACACGCGCGCACACACACACACACGCGCGCACGCACGCATGCACACACACACACACACAAGACGCGCGCACGCACGCTCACACACACACACACACATAACACACACATACCCGGAAATGAAAACAAACGGGCCGAGCAAAACACTAATGATGTCCGGTAGTGCCGTGCGCTGTAAGATCGAGCAGGGAGTCGACCGCTATGGCGAACTGTCCACCCCCTATCCTAGGGACCTCATTGTTATACTATCCCTATTTATTATACACGGCCCTTTACACCAGACAATATGTAAATAATTATACACTAAAAGAATTTTAATGGTAATGGTAATGGTATAATAACAGCAAGCTCAGTAGGCTATTTCGATTCAAAGCTATTTCAACAGTTATGCGAATAAGTCTGAATCAATGGAGATTTCCTTCCCACCTATACAAAATCGGTGTACGAGATAATTCTAATTGTAGATGTGCCTGAAACTGGAAACATCCATCACTACATATTTAATTGTCCTTTAACTAAACAGAGTACAGACATACTTTTATCTTATCTACTATGAAAGAGGTTTTAACTCTCCTACATGGCTCCCGTATATACTCAGTATTGGTGACGAAGATATTATGAACACATCGTAAAATTTTCAAGGCGATCAAAATAGATATTTATTATTGTATTAAATCCTCCTCAAATTAATCACAACCTTTGTATTTACCCTTCTGTTTGTTCTAAACCTGTCTGCTCCGTGGTCAAGTGTTGTATGTCTAGTAAACTACAATGCCTTAACAGACCCCCGGACGAGAAACGTGTCACCCTTACACCCAATATATTATATCCCTCCTTAATTAGTATAATTCGTGGCTAATACACAACGTGTGAGGTCAAATAATAAAAAATCTCTAAATTGACAACAAGGCATAAACTTAAACTAAATCAGTAACAGAACCAGAGCAAAGGCGAGCATGCCTTTTAAACACTGAAATACATTCCCCTTACATATAAATTATATAAAATGTTTTTCTAATATTCTAAGTTAATTCTGTTGTGAAATATTTCATAAGTTCATATTGGTGTATTTTGGAGATTGAAATTAACAGCTATTAGTTTTTTCAATATATGCTACAACTGTAGCTTTACTTTATAATCCGATACGTTTCTTTTATTGAATCAATAAAAAGACAAGTTTCTTTGTTTAGAAAAATGTTCTTTAATATTCAACGATCTTACTAATATGTACAACTAAACATGTTAATAGCATTTTTATAATATTGGGAGTACACTAAACGTTTAAAAATTGGTAGATGTAAGAATAGTATCAAATTACCATTAGGAGTTTAGTAATATTAATCTAATATTTATATAATACTCTAATACTTAGGGTATATAATTTTAGATTAATACTTATATGATACTCTTATTATTAGGACTATGGATTTTATTTTCAGTTATCACTGAAATCTATTTTTCTTTGGCCTCAATTTATGTATGCAAAATAATTGATAAAATGTAACACTTTGTAAAATAATATTTTAACATCCCACTCTGGTGTGCATAAAACATAGACATACGACCTAGATTTGTGACGTCATCGCTGTTCGAGATATGACGTCATCGACAATTTTTTTAAATGGCAACCCCAATTTCGACCAAGCCATTTGAAAGAGCGTGTCATTCTACTTATATGTCGTCAAAACTTATGGTACAATTACATTAGCGTGATATATAGTTTAAAAAAATGAAGAAAAATGATTTTAAATGTCAAAATACTAGTTTTGACTTGGCTACCTGACAGTAAGCAAGACGATTAATAAATTCTTTTTGAACATTGTCAATAACTTCAGGAGGTATACGATGTATCTCGTGATGAATTCTTGCTTTTTTAAATCTTTAAATTCTACGGTCTGGTAACGTATACTTTGCTTTTTAAGTATCCCCACAAGAAGTAATCTAGGGGTGTCAAATCTGACGATCTGGCTGGCCACTCAATCGGCCCCCTTCTCCCTATCCAACGATTCGGGAATACCCTCATCTAAATAAGCACGGACAGGTGCTGCATAATGGGGAGATGCACCAAGAAAATGTCATTTCTCGGACGATCACGTTCCTCTATATCTGGATATAAAGTTATAGATCAGGAATAAGGTCGTCTCGAAGAAAATCCAAATAGCTTGCACCAGTAAGGATCACGTCATAGAAATAGGGACCCAGGAATTCTTCCGTCGACTATGCCGCACCACACATTCACTTTCTTAGGACGTTGAGTGTGATACTCCATCATCCATCGGGGATTCTCGATAGTCCAATAACGGCAGTTTTGCCTATTGACATGGCCGTTCAAAATAAAGCCTCGTCAGAAAAAATTACGTTTTTTACGAAATTATTATCATTAGTGCATAGCTCTTGCATTTGCTTGCAGAATTGATTTCGCCGACCAAAGTCGTCTTCAGATAGCTCACGAACAAGGCATATTAGAAGGCCGATTCTTTGTTTTTTCATAATTTTGTGAACTGTGGATGCTGCCATATTGAAATCAGAAGCCCATTGGTTAAGTGATGCTTTTCCTGTATTGTCAACAAAACATTAAGTTGATCTTCTGATTTTGAAGGTCGACTAGCTTTAGGAAAGATCATGCACATGCCCAAAGTTACGGTATTTAGACTTAATATTGCTTACAATGCTTTGGCTAATGGGATGCCAATCAGGATGAATTTCATTGAACAATTCAACTACTTCTTTTGGGTGCGCATACTGCCTCCAAATCCGATCATGCAAAGAATTTCAATTCGTTCTCGTTCAGTTAATTTACCCATTTTTTTATAAAATGACAAAAGTCACTACTCAATAAACACTTCAAACACACAGTTTTTACCAAACAAAAGATAAGAACTAAAGAAATAACTCAAAACCCAAAAAAACTATTTACCGAAGTACGATTTTAAGCTTTTAATCTGACAGCAATAAAAAACATTCTCGGTCGCTGAAGCTACTGTCAGGTAACCATAATTTTTGAGGATGTGTAAGTAGAATGACACGCTTAAAAAATTGCAGAACTCTCAATTTCAGAAATAATGAATTTATTTGTTACTTTTCGAAAGCACTGTATAAATCCGTAGTTACTTACTGTTTAATTTTAACTGAGTGTGGTCTGGATAAACCCACCCTCAATCAATGTTAACAAGCGGTCATTGCCGTCTGCACCTGACCAGCGTGGGGCTTTAGGCAAAATTGAATCGATAACACCACACCACGACAATAAAAGCAACAGTATGTATTTGAAATGTTAATATCGCTCATAAATTACAGAAACAAAATGATTATCCATCTCTTACTCCAGAAGAACAATTTGTTAAATGTTTAAAAGATATACTTTTACTTAAACATTATATTTTTACTCAACGAACCTTTCGCCCATTATGTCATCATTAGGAGATGATTAAAACTTGAGTTTGATTAAGTTTTAATCCATTATTGACGTTTAATATTAATTTTAATTGATTTAGAAATATGGTTGTTATAAACTGAATTGATACTAATATTATATAGTTTTTGACAATTATACAAAAAGTAATAAGAAAAGCGAAAAAACATACATACATATTTGGATTCAAAATGATATACCTAAATTTATCAAAATATACAGAGTGTTCCATTTAAAAAACTTACCCTTTTTTACCCCTTGTATATTCAGACTGATTTACGAAGACCGTGTTAAAAGTTAACAGGAAGGGGTTTTCGAACATTTTGATTTTAATGAAATTTTTTTTTATGTCTGGAGCACTTTCGGTTATACAGGAAGTTGCCATTAATTTTCTTTGTTTTAAACAGAACACCAAGTATATTACATTGTACTGTTCAATTCTACGATACATTTTAGGAGTACTCTTTGAGTATTAGAATGTGTACTATACCTAACTTGAACGGTTTTTGAGAAAATTAAAGATGTCCAATTTTATTTCAAAAAAAACTACCATATTGAAAAAACCTATAAAATTGTTTCTAAATAATTCACAGAAAGTTCAATTCCCAGGTGTTAAAAGTAAAGCATGTACTCTTTATTGCAACACTCATTCTTCAAATTCTTCATCTAGGGTGTCGTCTGTACCTAACTTTTCCAATGTATTCATTTTTGAACCTTAAAAACTTTGTTATTTCAAATAGAACACCCTGGAAATTATCTATCAGTTAAACGCAAGATTAATTGTCTGTAGATTATATTAACACCCCTATACCTATCTCTGATAGTTTCTATAATATTTAGATTTATATTTAATTATACCAATTTTTAAATGTGTCTCCACGAGTACCTTAAATATTTCCCCCTTTCCATGTTTTATATTTCAAAATAAATGAAATACAGTTAAAAATTCTGTAAGCAGTTCTATTATTACATTGTTGTGAAAAATTTTATCATCTCTGTTTCATTTAATTGAATGAAATATCAAACAACAGGAAAGGCGACTAAGATTAAAATGACGAAACCTTTTAAAAATTGGTATAATTGAATATAAATGTAACTAACACATTTTAGAAACTATCAGAGATAGGCATAGGAATGTGTTAATACAATCGACAGGCAATTAAATCTTGCGTCTAGGTGATAAAAAATTTACAGCGTGTTCTATTTGAAATAACAAGCTTAAGGTTCAGAGGTAATAATTTTGAAAAAGTACAGACGACACACTGTATAAAATATTTGTAAGTAAGCAACGCACGTTTTACTGATATCATGTGTCAAATATCAGTTCAGTGAAATTGGAAATTTTCAATTTTCAAAAACCGTTTAGGTTAGGTATACAAGGTGTGCTTATTAAATAACCGATCTGTTGTTATAGTCAATAGTTAAGTCAAATCGGCGCTGAAGAGTAAGTTGTCCCTTTGTAAACAATGCCTCGAATGTCAAAAAAGACGATCATCATCGCTTTGAATTTGGATTTGCTCATCCTGGTTTTTTTTGCCTTGGCGAGTTCGAGCTCATCCACCGCATGGATTGGCATTTTGTTTCGGGGTCGTGCATTTTAAACCACGATTCATCACAAGTAATCAAATATCATTTTGGCACCATTTTTGGCGCAAACTCTGCGCATGTTGAACGATTCATGCAAAATCTGGCGAACACATTCTTTGTCGATTCCTGTTATTTCAGCAAGCCCTCGGATGTTTAGACAACGATCTTCGTGGATTAATTTACTCACCTTTCATAAATGCTTTCGTCCCTTTGGATGTTGAGGGCCGTCCGGGGCGCTGAATCGTCTTCGGTCATTTCACGTCCATCTTTAAACCGTTTAAACCATTCGAAAACTTGTGTGCGAATAAACATTAATTCCCGTACACTTGTTTTAACATTCCATAAGCTCTGTAAAGTTCTCCCCAGTTTAATAAGAAACTTGAGATTAACTCCTTTGCTCCATCTGAATATTTAACATTTTTTTCGACGTCTCATCGAGTGCGTAGACTAATTCAAACGACTGCTACAGTCAAACTGAGCGACCCACTGGTTTGTCCAACGAGCTCAGGGTGTGAGAAAGTATCACCAGATACAGTTCTGTTCCAACTTGTCGCGACACGCTCGCAACGCCCTGGTAGCAGCTTGAGTTCGGTTATTTAATAGCCACACCTCGTAGTACTTCCGTATGAAAGTACGCGTAAAATGTATCGTTGAATTAAAAAATATAATAATATATATGGTGCTCAATTTAAAATAAGAAAGTTAATGGCGAATTTCCAGTAGAACCGGAAATGCTATGGACTTTGAAATATTTTCATTCAATCTCAGAATGGTCGAAACCCCTGCATACTAAATTTTTATAAAAATCGACATTTTGGTAACTCACGATTGTCGTGATCGTCAGGAAATAGCCTGCATAAGGAGTTATTGTAAAACCGTTAACCTGCCTGGATTCTACATAAAAAACGTCAGACAAGGGCTTCTTTAAAATCGATTAACAATTAAAAAAAATAAAGGGTTTACATTTATCTACATTTAAAAAATATTGACAACGTTATAACTCAATTCAGGGGTGGGGGAAACTTATTTTTTCCCGGGAGAAAATACTAGATATAAAATTAAACGACGCGTCGAAACAATATGTTGAACCATTTTCATTCTTTTGAATTCTGGATTTTGATCATACGACAAATGGAAAGTTTGAGTTTGGTTCAATCAGCTACGGTTTGGTTACGGTACAGTTATTTGATCAGATTCGTGATACCGAACTTGAACTTTCGGCATAAAACAAATTAACACTTGAACTCCTCACAAAATTGAGCCCGAAACATTTTTTCTCTCAACGCACGTTTCGTCAAATATGTTTGCATCATCGGGACTGATTAACGCAAGATGATAGTCTTAAATTTTTATTTTTTATTGTTATAGTGATAAACGCAACACGAAAAGATTTAAAAAATGTCATAAGTTGTATAACACAAATTCCCAATATGTGTTCATAATTTAGACTTTTTAATTTACTAAGACAATTTCTGACCATTGCCTGTCGTAACCAAATGGCTAGAAACGTCTCTGCATCTACTTCTTGGTATTGACACAAGAAATGAGTCTGATTTATTATTAGTTATATTTGCATATTCTGTATTGTCAAAGGGTTTTCCAAAAATGCAATTTCAAATAGTAGAAAGTGGGGCAGTATTGTATTTTATCAGGTCTTGAGAAAGGATATAAAACAAGTAGTATCTTGCAAAATCTAATCAATTCTTCAAGAAAAGTCACCGCCTTCAACATAACTATCGACGGTGAGTGATATTTAAGTATATTTATTTAAATTTATTTCTATAAGTATTTGTTTTAATAGAACAAAGTTTCTAGGTTATAATTATATCCCATAATACAAAGATAAACAAGAGTTAGGATTATGAAATTGATAAAGATGAATATGAATGAAATGTTTTTTGTTTATCTTCAGTGTGATGACATATTAATAAAACGATTTATTTATTACAATTTATCGGTAGAATACATTTAAACACATTTTGACGGAAATAAGTTGTAAAATGTTTATAAAACCAAACTCGTCATAACTCATTACAGTCGTATAATATACAGAATAAAATATACAGGGTGTTCCACTTAAGGCGGATTCATCCATAACTCTGTTATTAGAAATTTAACAAAAAGTGCTTTGGGTAATTGTCTTGAATAATTGTGTATATGAGGAAAATATTTTCAATTATATAGGGTGCTCCGATTATTCTGCACGCCACCTAACTTTGTTATTTTAAACGGAACACCCTGTATATTTTTACATTTTTTGATTCCCCGTTTAATTTCTAGGTCGACTTTGTTAAGGGTTCCCTATACCTATCTCTTATAGTTTTTGAGATATTCAACTGTCTTTAAAAAAAAATGACGATTTCAGCTATTTGAATGAGGCCCAATAGCATTTAATCCATAAAAGATAGAAACTGTGGTTTGGACGATTAGATTTAGCACAAATTACCCTATCTTTTTCACTATGGGCAAAATGGATACGTTATTCAGAACCGGAAATATCGGACCCTACATTTGACAATTATAAACGTGAATACTATTTTTTTTCAAATGGCATGACCCATATTAAATAGTGCTGTTGGATGCGAAATTAGATGCACTTTCTACTGATATCGGGTTTTCAATACTTATATCCAACAGTTTTCCAAGAATATTCGATTCTTTCTAAAGTTTGCAAAAATCGGACGTCTACAGCGTCACGTAGGCATTGAAATTGCGTTGTTTATTGCACTATTTGACGTATAAGCCAAACTAAACGTCACTTTAGAGTTGACTAGCTTTGACTTGTTATTTTACTGTGAAAACTTGTTAAAGTGTATCATAATATTTGTGTATCAATGTCGCTGACGCAGGAAGAAATTGTTGATATGGTTTTTGTTCCTGGTGCTTGCCACCGAAATCCGTTATTGGCATCAAGAGTTTATGCACAACGCTATCCGGACATTCTTTTCAAAAACGAATTCACTTGTGTATTAACCAAAACGGAGAATATTCTGAGTAGTCGTTGTAAATCAACAGGCTAAGTTTTTATAGCCTCTTCTTGATTGTGTTCCCTGTCTTTGTTTGAATTTCGTTTCAGTTGTGTCTTCTATTTTAGTTGTTGTTAGTGGTTTACTTTTGTTTGATAAACCTCTTTTTTAAACATCATTTTGAGCAGTTGTTGTCATTCAGTAGGCTAAGTTTATGTCGATTTTCTTGATTGTAGAGTTTCGTTCCATTTGCGTTCTATTAGTTGTTGTTAGTGGTTTATTTTTGTTTGCTAAACCACTTTTTAAACATGCCAGTAAGCATTAATACTGCCAGTCCCAAGCTTGACTAAATGTTAGGAAAAAGTGATTTTGCAACGCCTACATGACGCTGTAGACATCCGTTTTTTGCAAACTTTAGAAAGAATCGAATATTCTTGGAAAACTGTTGGAAATAAGTATTGATAACCCGATATCAGTAGAAAGGGCATTTATTTTCGCATTCAATGGTACTACTTAATATGGGCCATTGCCATTTGAAAAAAATAGTATTCACGTTTTAAAATGGTCAAATGTAGGATCCGATATTTCCGGCTCTGAATAACGTATCCATTTTGCCCATAGTGAAAAAGATAGGGTAATTGAGCAATCTAATCGTCCAAACCGCAGGTTTCTATCTTTTATGGTTTAAATGCTATTGGGCCCATTCAAAGAGCTGAAACTGTCATTTTTTCAAAGACAGTTGAATATCTCAAAAACTATAAGAGATAGGTATAGGCACCCCTAACAAAGTCGACCTAGAATTAAACGGGGAAGCAAAAAATGTAAAAATATACAGGGTGTTCCATTTAAAATAACAAAGTTAGGTGGCGTGCAGAATAAACGGAGCACCCTATATAATTGAAAATATTTTCCCCATATGCACAATGATTCCACCCAAAGCACTTTTTTGTTAAATTTCTAATAATAGAGTTATGGATGAATCCGCCTTAGGTGGAACACCCCTGTATATTGGTTCAAAAAAATACAAATTATACGATTTTTTACTGCAAAATCAAAATTGTGAATTGGTGCCTACGTTCGTGAATACGTAAATGAACAATAATTTCTTGTAATTTGGATAGGTCAAATCATTATAGTTAGAGAAAAGTTGCACATTGTATGGCACATAAAGGTGACATGTTTTCCAAAATTTTCAGAAAAATACTGAAATAACGGAAAAGCGCCATTTTCAGATTTTGTAAATAAATTGTAAACGGCAAAATCTACAGAGAAAATATTCTAATGAAAGTTCGATTTCATCTTTTATCAATTTCGGTTTTGTAAATTCAAATTTACATAATTTCTTTATTTTTCTTATTGGCACCTATATTTTTTACCTCAGCAATTGATTTGGCAGCATCTCATTCAAGGATTTTAAAACATGTATTAACGATCTATTCAAGGTTGGGCGCGCGACGCCCAACTTTTATTTTTCTAATATGCATTTATATTTTTTAATATTTCTTATTTCAGACGTCGATTTAATAACATCCCTTTTATAAAGAAGTGCAAACATTTTGTATTTTTTGGCGTTTGGTACTTTAGTGTTAAAAACATTTGAGCTGTCGGGACGCCCAAGTTTTATTTTTCTAAAGAACTAGGTTACACTATGGTCCTATTTAAAATTATGCTCCGTTTTATTTTTTTTAATCGGTTTTATAGAAAACGTTTGATTTCTTTCTCTCAAATTTACAAAATTTGGAACAGGAAAACCGCAAAGGAAACAATATTAATAAAGTCCAATTAATTTCAGATTTCATCCTGACAAGACCATTCAGTAAAAAGAAAATGAAGTTTATCAATCTTTTCTTCGTGGTAATCTTCGCCTTAGCTGCATTCCATCAAACTGCCTTGGCCTGTATAAAGAATGGTAATGGCTGTCAACCAGATGGGAGACAAGGAAACTGTTGCTCGGGGTTTTTGCTACAAACAACGTGGCTTGGTAGTCGGTTATTGCAGAAGGAAATAAATCAAAACTTTGTCAAAATTACATCACAATGATCATTTATTTAAAATGATAGTATAGTAGATTTGTAATACTTGTCAAAAAATAAAACTGTTTATATTTTATATTAAGTAATATTTTATGTAGCCCCATTTGAAATATTTACCAAGAATCAAGACCTAATATGCCGGCCCCATACACTTCAGATTTTTCTAATCGATTTACACGATGTGCAAAAAACGGTTGGTAGGATGAACCAATACAGATGACTCCATACCATAAAACTAGTTTTACACGATTAACCAAAAATGTGTATTAGCAGTGGCGGCGGCGACTCATAGTATTCTAGAATTCCAGCAATTCTAACTGGAAAAAATAATTTCATTAAACTTATCGTAAAAAGTTGCGAGCAATATCAATCAGTATGTTTTCGGGTTCTCTGAAACCCAATATGATGTAGAAAATGTTAAATTAAATATACCGGTTCCAATATGGTGCATTCAAAACATTGATTTATTTTTTTTAATTTTAGCAATAAGTATTCAATAACAAAGAACTTAATTCAAAACATTGTACAAAACCTTTTTTCATCAAATTATTCATACTATCTGTTCCCAAAGTCACATACATTCCCTGAAACATACAGTATGAGTAGGCGGAAGGGAACACGTCACCTGAAAAATGGGCGGAGAGCGGTGGTGGAAAGGAGACATGAAAGAATGGTGTACATGAAAAGAGGGTGTAGGGTAGGGTGATCTCGCAAATAACTCTGGGCATACTGCCAAAATATTTGTGTTTTGCAAAGAAAACAACGTGGTTGTTTAGAGTATAAGAGATTTTTTAACAACAAAGCACTATTGACTATGGTAAAGTAATTACTCGTACATTTTGTGGTCAAATAAATACTCTTGTAAAATTATATTGTTACTATTGTTACAATACTTACATATAGCCGTCGACAATGTTCTGATAGAAAACACAGAATTTCCTAAATGTTTTAAACTTTCAAAAAACCTTCACAAGGCTAAAAATTCAAAACCTCAATGTGGCGGAATGCAGTACTAAAGTTTACATATGTTCATTAGAATACTAAATTTTATGAGATGAAGTGATCGAAAGTCATAACTATGCTACCATATTGAAAAATAAGAAAACCTATCTGGTTAGTACAAGCCTTGCAGTTAAAACCAATAAACCCAGGGGAATTTATAGAGAAAATACATTGAAGAAAAAGGTGTTTAATATCCGAATGAGAAGTATTTTGTAAGATACACCGATATTCAGGAGCTTGTACTTTCTGGTACATTCACATCCAATTACTTGTTTTTGTAAACATACAACTTCACTAGTTTTGGTACCGTCCACCCAATAAACACACATACGTTAAAAAAACGTTTAGACGTCCAAACACCATTTGAAAAATGAGTGTCGTTACTTACGTACATTCAACTTAAAAATGTCGCGGTTTTAAACGTTTAACGTAACGAAAATAAAACGTTTAAAATAAGTGAACTCACAACGTTCATTTTACATCTTAATGATCTTAAATATATACGTTTCTAAATAATCTTTAATAACGTTAAATATTAAGGGAAATTAAACGTATTGGTAAACGTTTAAGAACTGTGTTTTTCAACGTTGTTTTAACGGGTTATCTACAACCGTTAAAATTTTAACCTACCAATTTATACTGCTGTCGCAGTTACACGTAAAGTAAACAGTAGAGAATTAAGCAAAAAAAATATATTCAAGTATTAGTATAAACATAATATAATTAGTAATAATATATTGTTACGAACGCTGGGCCAGTCCGCCCCTGCCTGCTTCGATGAGCCAGGCGACTGAACGTCGATGACGTATGCGGGCAGCGCCTGCGTCGAAAGATCACGGCTTTTGCCCGATGGTTCGGGAATCGCGCGGAAGCTTCTCGCCGAGACGCGATACTTCTATAGGTGGATATAACGCGGGTTTCGACGCGGGACGGAACAGTTCTATTTAAATATCGGCGCGGCTTACAACGCTGGGAAATAAATTGTATAAAAATAAATTAGTGTAGTTAAATAGTGTAGTAGTTGTATTAATTAAATAAATAGTGTTAGTTTAAATGTACGAGTTTAATTTTTCACACATCACGAACCCGAAATAAATAAAACGTTACATTGGTGTCCAGGTGTGGGTGTGGAAAAAACTGAACAATAAAGACATTTAAATAAATAAATTCGCGATAAATAAATTAAGTGAAATGGCTTCAAGACAGGTATTTTTAAAGGACCTTAAAGTGGCGGATTTAAAAAGGGAACTTGAAGAACGGGGAGTGCGAGACGACAGGGAAAAGGCCGATCTGCAAAATAGACTTAAAGAAGCTCTGGAAAATGAAGGTGAAAATCCCGACATATTTTTATTCGACATTGCTGGCGATATAAATTCGGCGTTGCAAAGTTTGAGAAAATCTAGAAGAGAAACTTCGAAAATGCCACCAAAATGCAACAGGAACTCCAGGAAACGTCTGGAAACTTAAGAGGGATGGAGCAAAGGTTGGTCGAAAATGCTGGTAACTTAAGAGGGATGGAGCAAAGGTTGGTCGAAAATGCCACTCAAATGCAACAGAAATTTGAGGAAACGTCTGGAAACTTAAGAGGGATGGAGCAAAGGTTGGTTGAAAATTCTAGTAACTTAAGAGGGAGGAGCAAAACTTAAGAGGGATGGAACAGAAATTAATAGAAAACATGGATCAAAAACTATTGGAAAGTTATACAACTTTAGAAAGGAAAATTACGGAAAATTCTAGTTGCCTCCAGAAACAAATAGGCGAATATGTGGACGGAAAATTTGGAGAAATTGAAAATAAGTTTCTAGAAGTAGAGAGAAAAAATTGCAACGCTGAGTTTAGGAAGTGGGGAACAACAACAGGTGGTCAATACCGCTCTGAAGTCACCTGGTAGCGACATCGACAGGTTGAGTAAACCCGAATTGAGCAGTCCCCGTGGAAATTTCGAAAATTCGTATGAAACCACCACAGTTTGATGGTAAGAGCTCATGGGTCAATTATCTACGACAATTTGAGGCTGCAGCGAGGGCAAATGGTTGGTCGTTGGCAGAGAAGGCTACAGCGCTGACGTTGGCGCTACGTGGTGACGCCACAGATATTTTACAGACGCTTTCTCTGGAAGAACAAGATGATTACCATCAACTAGTTAAACACCTCGAAATGCGTTATGGTCAGTCCCATCTCGAGCATGTCTACCATTCGCAGTTGAAGAACCGCTATCAGAAAAGTAACGAATCGCTGCAGGAATTCGGAAGCGGACATAGCGCGGTTAGTTCGTTTGGCGTATTCATCTACGCCGGAGAACGTCATGGAACGACTAGCCTGCAGGCATTTTTAGATGGTCTGCGTGATACTGAGACCCGTCAAGCTCTGACTCTCGCTCGTCCCAGAAAGTTGGTGGATGCTTTAGCGCGAGCTTTGGAATTCGAAGCTGCTAAACAGAGTTGCAGAGGTCAAGCTAAGGTCCGTAGGTGGAGGAAGGTGTTGAAGAAGGAACCTGCAATGAAGCAGAGATTAGGCGAGTCGCCAAGGAGATATTGGATAAGAGGCCAATTCGGCGTTGGAATGGTGTTAAGTTACGTCACATTCGTGGTAGCCGTATTGAAAAAGAAGAAAGCACCGCCATCATCTGAAAAGGATGTCTAATACGCAGACTAACGGTGGTGAATGATGATTGGCAACGGGATGAGCTTCTGAGAGATCAAGAGAATGACCTGAATCTGAAACCAATTGTGAATTGGAAGAAAGAAGGTCGGAAACCCACTTGGGAAGAAGTATCACGGTACTCGCCAACAGTAAAGTCGTACTGGGCTCAGTGGAATTCCCTCGTCTTATGCGACGGACTCTTGAAACGCGTTCTGGAGAAATCAGACGGTACCGAAGAGCGAAAACAACTGATAGTCCCCAGAAACAGAGTGCCAGAGGTATTGGAGGAGATCCACAATGGAAGCACTGGCGGACACCTAGGAGTAACAAAGACGCTGGGAAAAGTTAGGGAGCGTTTCTACTGGGTGAACTGCACTACTGACGTGAAGGAGTGGTGCAAGAAATGCGTGGTGTGCGCTGCAGGTAATGGTCCGCAACGGCACCCGAAGGCTCCGATGCGACAATACAACGTGGGTAGCCCGTTTGAACGAATTGCCATTGATATAGCAGGTCCGTTTCCGGAAACGGATAATGGAAATAAATACATCGTCGTCGTGATGGATTATTTTAGCAATGGGTAGAAGCGTATGCCCTTCCAAACCAAGAGGCTTCTACTGTGGCGGACGCTCTCATCAAGGACTGGATTTGTCGATTTGGTGTACCTCTGGAATTACATTCGGACCAGGGGAGAAATTTCGAGTCGATTCTGTTTCAGAATGTGTGCCGTACACTCGACATCCGTAAGACAAGGACAACTGCACTGCACCGCAGTCAGATGGAATGGTGGAGCGAATGAATAGGACCATCAACCGGTACTTATCCAAAGTAGTCTCTGACCACCAGAGGGACTGGGACCAGTTTCTCCACCTGTTCCTACTAGCCTACCGGTCGTCAGTTCACGAAACAACTGGGCAAACACCTGCAAGCATCGTCATGGGCCGTGAACTGCGTCTACCCTGTGACCTGAAGTTCGGCTGTACACCAGGGACGACGTGGCTGGAGAGGACTACGTCAGTACTCTACGCCAGAGAATGGACGACATCCACGAACGAGTCCGTTCAAATATCCAGGGCGCCAGCGACCGCATGAAGGAGACCTACGACATCAACGCCAACGATGGCAGGTACCAGCCTGGCAACCAAGTCTGTTATATAACCCACAACGTCGTCGTGGGTTATCTCCAAAACTTCAAAGCTCCTGGGAAGGTCCGTATGAGGTCGTCACCCGGATTAACGATGTAGTCCACCGAATCCAGAAGTTGCCAAGAGGAAAACCTAGGTGGTCCATTTCAACCGTTTAGCCCTTTCGCCGGAAGCAATGACGAACAAGCTGAAGCCAGAGTTCGACACGTCAGTCCACCAGACGGCGAGCTCTCCTTCGAGGAATTCATGTCGCTTCATTCCAACGGCCAGAAAGCTCGCTACGGTGTAACGCGAGAAGAACCACGTGACCTGTTCCAGGCTCCTGCTGACTTCTGTCTTGCTCACTGTGTGGCAGCGGATCTCCGAATGTCCCGAGGGATTGCACTTACCTTCAAGAAGGCGTTTGGACAGTTGGAGGAGTTACGCAGACAAAGACCAGAGGTTGGACGAGTCCTTCAAATCACGGCGGCCGAGCAGGAGAAAGAGAGGTCCGTTTTCTATTTGGTGACCAAGCAGCTATCGCACCATAAACCAACTTATCAAACTGTCTGGGACACACTAGTCGAGCTGAGGGATGTGCTCTTGTCCCAGAGCATAAGCAGTTTGGCGATACCGAAGATAGCCAGCGGACTAGGATGGCCTGGATTGGGGGTGATCAGGAGTATGCTAGAAGTCCTCTTCCGGTTTACTGGAATTGAGATTCTGGTATGCTGTTACAACCCCAGGAGATCGCTCAACGAGAAGACTGTGGACTGCTCTTCTACCAGACCTCCCGATGCAAGAATGGGTCATTCTGCAGGTATCGTCACAGGCCAGGGGATGACACAATTCGAGACGAAATGCCTTAAGGAGGGGGCAGTGTTACGAACGCTGGGCCAGTCCGCCCCTGCCTGCTTCGATGAGCCAGGCGACTGAACGTCGATGACGTACGCGGGCAGCGCCCGCGTCGAAAGATCACGGCTTTTGCCCGATGGTTCGGGAATCGGGCGCGGAAGCTTTCGCCGAGACGCGATACTTCGATAGGTGGATATAACGCGGGGTTTCGACGCGGGACGGAACAGTTCTATTTAAATATCGGCGCGGCTTACAACGCTGGGAAATAAATTGTATAAAAATAAATTAGTGTAGTTAAATAGTGTAGTAGTTGTATTAATTAAATAAATAGTGTTAGTTTAAATGTATGAGTTTAATTTTTCACACATCACGAACCCGAAATAAATAAAACGTTACAATATATACATATACATGTCTGAGAACTGAAACCAAACATCTTGAAATCAAAAACATAAGAAACTTAAATTCTATCTATGGTGTTTCTTGACGACATTTGGTTTAAGTATTCTCTTGGCCGAATGTTTCAGCCGTTCTTTTACACTCCAAGCATTTGCAGGTCGTTATTTTTGTTTGTCGATAAATTATGATTAATTTCCCTCTGAAAAAGTTTGATATAAAAAATTGATACGACTCTTTACCTAATATGTATCTTATTTCCACAATATATATTGTAGAAGTATTGCCATTGTAACATATTTGTTTAAACTACCAGCCGTCCGACTAATAACTGATCAAGAATACCTAAATAGAACATTTCATTGGTTAGATGAAAAATACGACTTATTCTATACTATTACTAGATGAACTGCCACTGGTCAATTCTACACCAGTATCAAAATACACTTTTTTCTCGTATTCTAAATTAAGGCCAGAATAATTATGTATCTGTGGAAGTTGATAATTTTGTTGGTATTTGAACAAGAAGGTTACATGATAAAACATGCAAGGGAGTTCAGTTTGGTGGGGGCTTACTCTTAGAAAAAATCTCACTATTTGAAAAACAGTTGCTTAAAAAAATTCCTTTTCATTGTTTTTTTTTCAATTGGCGATTAAATACAATTTTTATGTGTATCATAGTTACCTCTGCTGTACCTACAAAAAATGTAGTAATGAAAATGAAATTGTATAACGTACAAATTAGCAATAGGTAAAAATAAATACTTGTTAATTACAATGTGGAAAATGTCTGGCATTCATTACGAATCACCGACAAAAAAAAAGAAATACAGGTCTACTTATCTATACAAATGCAGAAGAATAATAATAATAATAATAATAATAATACTCACCCTATAATTACTCCGAAGAGTAACCCCAGAGGTCCTCTCAGGGATCTGTGCGGGGAAGGGGTGGCTATTATTATTATTTGCCATGGCGCACTGGGAGCGACTTAAGATTATTTCGGTAACGCATTTGCTTTACAGTTCTGAGGAAACCCAGAAAACTCAGAACATTACCAAATCTAGGGCATGTGCGGTTGATTGGCATCTATGCATCCACACCTATACACTAGTGTATTAGTGGTTGTATATCAAACCCGACGGAGAAAGCGAGACAATTAAAAAATCGCCACCCAGCCAGGGGATTCGAACAACGCGCACAGAGGTATCGCGACTGGAAAGACGGCGCTTTAACCCACTCGGCTACCCGTGCCCCTTATAATAAATATAAAAACACTTCTCCTTGGCAGGGTCACCCGTAAATGCAACAATGTAATACATAAGAAATAACAGGAAATAACACGCGTCATGTGATTCGCATAAGCCAATACAGTTATTTTCCCCACACAGAGCGTTCTAGTTACGTCATCATTGATACGTTTTAAAAATCGTTTTTTTTTTCGTTTCTTAAACGGATGAGGATACGTTTCGATCACGTGTAGGTGTTTTAAAATACGTAAATGGAATTAATGATAAACAATATTATTTAATAATATTATTTAATAATATTGTTTATCATTAATAACTCCATCCTGCATTTACTTATAGACAAAGTATTTTCCAATAACAAAGTAGGATTAATGTTCGTTTAAAACACGTTTCATATATACCAATAATTCACGTATCTCTTATATTTTACAAAGACGTTTCTTTTACAACCAAATAAAGTACCAAGTCAAAGTAAACATTGTATGAACGTTTGACAGAACAGTTGTATAATTTACTTTGAACAACGTTACTTTAATGTTTTCAAAGAGACTGTTTAGATTTTTCGTTTAAAAATCATATATTTTTAATGTTTTAATCAACCGTTATTTTCAACAATATATAAACGGTTGTTATTCTATCGTATCGAAACGTATCACGTTTCTTTAACCAATGACACGTTAAAGTTACGTTTTTATAATGTACGTGTGTTTACTGGGTAGTAATTCCATTATATACTCATTATATGGTAGAAAATGGGTTATTTGGAATGTCTAAATTGTGTTGTGAGTTCATCTATTAATTCCGTTAACATTTATTTTTTTCCATTTATCTCTGGAGAGAATCACATTCTTGACCACTGTGTGGCATTGGCAACCAAAAAGGTAAACAATGAAATTGTTCAGTACACAACTCCCGATTTTACTGTCTGGTCGTGCCAACCTACACGTTGCACTGTGGAGCAAGAACCAGTCAAAGTGGCATTAAAATAAATTTCGATTCATGGAAAAACAGCTCGTTAAATAAGCATTTATATTTTTTATTTCGAGTGAACTGAATCATTTAAATATGCTGTATATTAGTTATTAATCATATAGTGTCCAACATAGAGTTGGTTACATATGGGGATTTTTTTATAGTGATAAAAATAACTCTACTGGAAACTGGAGGTTCGTTTTTGCATGTCCGACAACCAAAAAATCTATATTGACACATGTCATGTGATCACCGATTTGGTGGAAGATCGAAAAAAGTTGATGGGAACCGAAAAATGAGTTAAATTGGCAAGATATCGAAAAACTTATTAAGAAAATTATTCAGAATGCACTGAAGACTCCATACACCATGTCAGAAAAAAGAGAAAGCTGAAAAAGAGCCTCAGTTTTTGCCCTGGTATGTGCTCTTTACACTAATTACCTGCAATAAATTCTTATTGTTATTAAACAAGCATGTGTCAATGAAAATTATATAAAGCAAGTTGTTGAATGTTTCATTGTGTCCGTACTAATTTTTCTTTTTTATTAAAATTATATTACAATGCAAAAGGGTACATTACAAGTATTAAAATGATCAGGAGCCATCTATAAGCTAAACTACAGCTTATTATCCCATTTTATTCGCCAATCTCTTAAGAGATTAAACTAGAATCTGTCACCTCCCTAGTTTGAAACCACCAAATGTAAGCTGAAGTATATCAAATTTCAAGTTGATTTTTAGTTATAAATTATAATTAAATAATAATAACGTACATGAAAAAGGTTAAAAATATTTTTCTTAAAAAAAAAAATTATATTTTATGAGTCTATTTTTGGGTCAAAGTTTTAATTATTTCAACCAGCTCTGGATATTTATATCAGCAATAATTGAGTTTTAAAATATATATGAGAAAGGTATATTTTCTTTAAAACCACTGCATTTAATATTTATGGTCCAAGATGCGACCGTATGATTTCTATTCTCATAATATTATAGAATGCGATATGTCGGGAATGAAAGGTCATGTATAAGTTTCCAAAGAGGCAAGGGTGCCTCATTTATTCTGGCCAGCGAGTCCTCGAAAAACATTTTTTTTTTAGATTTTTCATCAATTTTTTTTTTTTCAAAATTTTCTGCCGAACATCATTCGGACAAAACAAGTTAACAGGAATGAAAATTGTCGCATTCTGCAGTGCAGCGGCCGGCTTAGTTCTTTTTGTAGCGCATAGCGAGTTTTTTCGAAGAAATTGGACAAAAGATACGAACATTTTTGTATTGCAAAAAAACGCATTTCCATTTCATCGCATTGCATTTATTTTTACGTAGCGGTCCAAACGGATCAATGGTACCACTTAAGATGAGGTCGTTGAAACGCCCGTTCGCGCTCTACCGACAGAGTTCTAATGGTTTTGATCCGATTCCTGATTTTTTGCCTGACGACGTTTTGACGTCTCGTCTGACGTTCTAACTTTGTAATTGTCGAAATTATTCCAACAATACGGCGACAGCCTTTCGAGTCGGGTGTCTCGGTTTTGGGAATGTGGCAATACTGTTGTTTCCATGGCGCCGCAATCTGATGGTGGATTCTCACAGAACTCGACGAAATAAACGAAATATATGATTAAAATTTTTCGATATATCGCTTAGTTTTCGAGATATCGAATGAAAAAACTTCCCACGGATATTGGGAGCCCACAACATGTTGGTGGTATTGAATTTGGTGAAGGTATTAAGGTTATTTCTTCCAAAAGTAATAGCCTTTTTCTTTGCTACCAATTAATTTATGAAAGGATTCAAAGATATTGAAATTCTCTAAACCAGATGTAAAGAAAGATGCTTACCTGACATATTGCAAAAATTACGAATAAATTGACTTCGGAAGAAATATCGTACTAAACAGTATTGATAACAACATTAGATGACTGTTTTCAGTTTAATGACAATAATTAATATATTAATTTTTTATAAAAAACTATAGTCTGCATTGTGGTTATGAGAAGAAATATTGGCGGTAATTGTGAAATACCAAAATCGCATGAAAATTCGCATTAATTATTCATGAAACTTGAATAGGCGAGAAATTTCAATTTTCAAATAAATTATTTAAAAAAAATACATTTTAAATTTCATATTTCAAACCTGTGTAAGATATGGAAAAAATTGTTTTTTACCTTGATTTCTTTTTAAAAATCTAAAAGAAATTTTATATGAAAAAAAATCATTGAAACAAATTTTTTTGTAGATTTTCTTTTTCATTCGATATCTCGAAAACTAAGCGAACTATAGAAAAATTGTATTCTTACATATTTCGTTTTATTTCGTCGAGTTCTATAAGAATCCACCATAAGATTGTGGCTGCCACAGAAACAGCAGAATCTCTCGAATGTCACAAGTTCTGTACGAATCTTGTATAAATGGGGTATTTGCTAAGGATTATGGTTGGAATTCAGCAACCCATTGTTAAATTACCTACATCTGGAACGTTTCCTTCGTGTGCTTCATTTGGTAAGCAGTAACGTTCTGTTTTCGTCATATTATAAAATATAATATGGTGAATACATTTTCGAAATAATTAAAGTAATGCTTTGGGTACTTGCAGCCGGAATAAATGAGGCACCCTTGGCTCTTTGATAAACATATACATGACCTTTAATTTCCGACACTCGCATTCTATAATATTATGAGGACAGAAATCATACAGTCAGATCTCGTACTATAATAATTGAAGAATAATGAGTCTATGTCTTTATCAAAATATTAATGAGTTTCTGATGACAGCGAGCCATTAAGTACATTTAAGGGAAATGGTATAAAAGCAAAAGGTATATTGCAGCAGGTAGCAATTCTTCAAGAACTATCAACGGTTTCAAAATCTATTTGATCGTGCAGTTATGTAAGTAATAATAATTATAAAGGAGTATTTGTTTAATTATGTAAATACCTAACAACGTAAATAAGTTTAGTTAGCTTAGAGTTTACTCAATATTATTTTATTTTCAAAAAATCATAAAATGTGTTTGTCATTTGTGTTCTGTAAAAAAAAATGGAATTTGCAATTATTTACATAACACATTTTTTAATCAAATCAAGTTAAAAAAGTTGAAGTGAAAAAACAATGTTAGGCCCGATTTTGCTAGAAGTATAATTTGTTTTATTTGTTATTCAAATAATGCGTTTTTCCTTTTTTATGAACAGTTATTTAATTGTATAATTTAATTATATCAAATTTTACTTTATTTATGTGATTATGAAAATACGATTTTCAAAATAACTTCTCAAACATCACCACTGTCACTTGTTATTGCATAACTATGTTTTTATTAATATACATTGTAACAAATTCAAAACATATTATATAATTCATTAGTTGAACTATATAATCAGTTATAAATGATCAATAATAAATTCGCATATTTTGCTAGGAGAATATTTCAGAAACAAAATTAATATGTGTAGCTACAGGCTTTAGTATAAAACTATTCACTTTAACAGTTTTAACCACTTGACACCAAAACACTTTTTTGCAGTCAAGAGCAAAAGTGTTTCGGTGTTAACTGGTTAAAAATGTTCAATAATAGAATGTAGGCTTTCACGGCTGTTGTCCAATGGTGGTTATTTCTTCCGGTTTTGCCGCGGTCGTCTAAATTGACTTGACGTTTCGCTGATCATGCTGTTAGCTTCTTCAGAAGGTTTCTAAAGAAAAAGACTTCAGTCTTTAGAACACGGAAGAAATAACTTCACCATAAAAAATGTTCAAGCTTGAATTTGTTTCTTTGCCAAAGGTTCAAATTCTCCTGTACAAAACCATGGCAAATAATATAACTTTTCGCGCGACTCGTTTCTGTCAAGTTTTTAATATTACATACAAATTGTTTATGTTGTAGTGTATATGTCACATTTAACACATTTTCACTCACTTATCAGAGTTATCAGAAAGTACTAGAGCAGCTTTTCCTTTGCGATCTTTCTTTTTCGATGGTTAACGCTTTTCGAAGAAATCTTGTTCTACAGCAAGCTTGAGACACAATATATTTCATATTTTAAAGTGTCTTATCTACACTTGTGTTTGTTTATAAGTACTGAAAATGTACAATAAATTGAGAAGCAATAGCTAGATAGTGTTTTAAGTTTGCATACGTTGTTTAGAATTTAACAAAACATTTTTTATGTCAACTTTTTTTTCAAATGCTCCTAATTACTTAGATATAGAATAAAGCATTTTATTCCATGCACTAATTATTTGATTTCAGAATTCAAATTGTCAACCATGAAATTCATCACCATCTTATTTGTGGTCATCTTCGCCTTGGTTGCACTTCAACAACCCGTCTTGGCTTGCATTTCAAAATGGTGGCACTTGCCAATATGACGGTAGCATGGGAAATTGCTGTTCAGGCTTCTGCCACCAGCAACAGGGATGGGCAGTAGGTGATTGCCGAGACAGATAAATGAAACTTATTGATACAGAACTGATAAACATACTTGTAATATTCTCTATTCAGGAATAAATGAATATATAAGCATCAAATTTATTTTTGGAGTAATTGATTTTGTTGAACATTCAATTTGATTCACATAGATACACAAAAAATGTCATCGTAAAGATTATTGGCATGCGGGTGATAATTCAAATTGACTATATAAAAAGTTTTTCAAAAGTCTTCGCATCTTCTTTATTTTTACACCTAATTTCGGAACATTAGTAGTTCCGAAACTAGTTGCAACAATAAGACATTACGAGAAAAATATTTTATTCGATATTTCCAACACAGAATATTATTAAATTCGAATTTGAATCAAACTGCACGTTTTCAAAGTTACCCAATACACAATGTAGTCTTTAGTGATCCAATCGTCTCGCCGGCGCCGGTTTCCGGGCTGCAACTCATTCAAAAACATCCACTTCTGCATCTGTTTCACGATAGTGGATTAAGTAATTTACATATTGATACCTTCTCTTGATCTTAACAAATTGTAAACAAATGAGTAAACCAATTGTCATGGGATTTAAGAAATTGGGCGTGGCCGAACGTATGTGTCGTCGGTGGCGTAGGTTTGGAGACATTACGTCACACTACGTCATTGAAGCCACTATCCAATAAGATTATCGCTAATCATAATCACTTCCACTCAAGGTTTGCAATGTGATGAAATCACGGGACTCTATTTGTATGCCCTGCCCCGCACTATTCAAGAAGATATTACACGTGTCCAAAATGTCCCAGATGTATGGACATTTTCAATAACGCTTGCACAAACTTCTAGACTCTTGTCTTCGTTGGTGGCACTTTTTGGCCTTCCAGACCTCGGTCGATCTTTTACGGAGCCCGTCTGTTGATACCGAATCACTATTTTAGATACAGTTGATTTGACGATCGGTTGACGATCTGGATGATTATACAGCTCGACATGAAAAATGTATTGAATGAAAATAGTCATTTCGCATAGTTTGAGGGTCGCTGAATCCGAATCCGGCCTCAATTGCTCTATTGCGGCCGGAATTACTCAATAAGGTCAGGTTTTTTAAATACCCTAACCCAAAATTGCAAAAAAACGCTATTTTCGCTATATTTGAGGTTATGTATCATCGCGAAATTTTTCTCAAAACTGTGTTTAGGATCTTAAAGTGCAAGTCTTTCTCGAATGCCGTTGAGCTTGCTTCAACATATCTTTTTTCCTCAAGATATCGCATTTTTAAATGTTTAGGTCTTACACATGCAAAGTGAATGTATTGTGTAAAATACGATATAAACTCAAGGAGAAAAATATATTTTTGAGCAAACTCAGTGTCATTTGAAAAAAGAGACCTGTCTTTTCAGATCCGTTACATAGTATTTTCAGAAAAATCGTAATGATACATAACCCCAAAAAACGTATTTTACGGAATCTATAAATTGCTATCTTATCATATTTCTATCTTATATTATCTATTGCTATTTTATAAACAGTAATTAAACTAACTTGCAGCTTATACATTCGCTTTGCATATGTAAGACCTAAAATATCAAAATGCGATATCTTGATGAGAAAAAAAAGATATTTGAGCAACCTCGACGGTATTCGGAATAAAATACTTGCACTTTAATATCCTAAACACAGTTTTTTGAGAAAAAATGTTCGCGATGATACATAACCTCAAATATAGGCGAAAATAGTTTAGTTTAGAAAATAGTTTTTTTGCACTTTTAGGTTAGGTTATTTAAAAAACCTGACATGATAGAGCAATTTTGATTCGGATTCAGCGACCCTCCAACTACGCGAAATGACTATTCTCATTCAAAATACATTTTTCAAGTCGGGCTGGTAATTTGACCGGTGAAAATTATTTAAATTATTATCAGTTAATTCCAGAAATTCATAACATTACAGATGGGGCTCAATGTCATTTTCAACACTTTTCCTAGGCGTGGATTGGTAGGAGGGGTGTGATTGAGTTTCCACCAAGGTCACCTGATCCAACACCTCTAGATTACTTTACTGGGGCTACTTGAAAAACAAAGTGTAAGAAACAAAACCTGCAAACATCGATGAATTGAGGGAAAGAATAATACAATGCTCGAACACGATAACACCAGAAACTTTGTAAAAGTAAATGATAACATGTATGCACGATTGGGACACTGTCAAGTAGTTGGAGGTTTGAACATTTAATTAATTAGGGAACTCACCGAAATCCAACACATCAATGGTGAGAGGAGAGTAGGGGACTCACCTGAATCAAGCACCCCGACGGTGAGAGGCGAGGGGACTCACTTAAATCCAGCACCCCGAAAGGAACAGGAAAACTACGTCCACGTCATTGTTTCTAGGTTACGCTAAAAGTAGTTTATTTACCAGATTTTTAAATGTCTATAGACAAAAGTTTTACTGTAAAATCAAATTTGCAAAAGTAAATTCAATATCTGAGAAAAATATCAAGTGTTTAGAACACAAAAACGTGAATTGATATCGCAATTGTATTGCAGAATCAGTGAACCGGCTCTCAATTGCAAAACCGGAAAAATTGAGTTTCATCGATTACAGCGCCATCTACTACGAATCGAAAAAAATGTTTCAAATAAAAGTTACGTAGTTTTTATTGTGGAATGCGAATCTGCAATCAAACGTGGGGGTTCCTATTTAAAATGTTAAAGTTGTCCCCTCTGCCCACCCACAAGGTTTGGGAGGGGGGATCAATTCTGGTATCATTTGATAGATTTTTCAAAGATATCAGATGCGTGTTTTTTCGTTTCCCGATCTAAAATGTATTTTTCGAGATATTCAACCGTTTCAGACTTTTTGGACACCCATATACTATAACCTATACCTGAAAGTATTTCAATAACAACAACTTTTTTTTCAAATGAAATGATCCATATTGACTTACTCTGTTGAATACTGAAATGAAATTACCTTTTAATTGGTTTAAAAGTTGTGCATACCTCTAATCAGAAAAACTCGGTTCTTTTCAAAAGTACGTGAAGAAATAGTTTTAAAATGAGCAAGTAAGCTTTGACAATTTTATTTACGGTAATTGCTGACAACAATGAACGTAACGACACGTAGTAAGAACAAAACACTATTTTTTCTGTAAAATATTTACCTATATCTTGCTGAAAACAAAACATAGTTTTCATAGTTATTTAAACAAAAAATAATTAAATACTGAAAAAGTGCTTTAGTTTTTGCCCTACTGAGTCATTGTCATCAAATCGTATATGAAGCGTGATTGCATGTTATTGCAAGTCATCGTAATTTCCAGAGATTCTAATGTCCATAACATGTTGCTTTGACGATTCAAGACAGATCGGATTCCTTCGAATAGTTTTTTGTAACCCCTATTAACAACGCGAGCGAAAAAGGCCTGAAAATACCAGGGTAATGTAAATAGATATACAGGGTAATGACATAGCGGGTTGTTTTGAATGCGGGTGGAACTGTCATAGACTTGACAAGGAAAATAATTGAGAATTTCACTAATAATGCCAGAGGATGAATATCCACTGATTTTTTGTGGTTCGAACGTTCTTCCGAAATCATATTATTAAATAATATGATTTCGGAAGATTATTAAATAATATGATTTCAGAAGAACGTTGCATCGAACCACAAAAAAATCAATGGGATATTCATCAGTCTGGCATTATTCGTGAAATTCTCAATTATTTTTCCTTGTCCGAGCCTATGAAACAATTCCACCTGCATTCGAAACAACCCACTATGTCATTACCCTGGTATACCTATTTACATTACCCTGGGATTTTCAGGCCTTTTTTCGCTCGCGTTGTTAATAGGGTTACAAAAAACTGTTCGAAGGAATCTGATCTGTCTTCTGATCTGTCTGTCACTCGTCAAAGGAACATGTTGGTGGCATTGGAATCTCTTGGAAATTACGATGACGCGCAATAACATACAATCACGCTTCATAGCACGATTATACTAATTACCTGAAACAAATTCTTATTATTTGTAAAAAAATGGTCGATAATGTAGAAATAATATATAAAACAAATTGTAGAATATAATATCCTATTGTGTCAATACTAAACTTTTTGACTAAAATTGCACTGTAATGCATAAGGATATATTTCAAGACTTAAAAGGATCAATAACCATATACATATGTGCAAAATAACAGTTTATTGTCCCTGTTTATTCCTTAATCTCCTTTAAACAGATTAGAAACGTGACCTTCCGAGTTTGATATATTACCAAATTTAAGTTGAAATGTATCAAATTTGGTTGATTTTTAATGGCACAAATTACATTTAAATAATAATCAACGTGCTAACAGACAAACATATTTCCTTTAAAAGAAATTTATTTAACTTTCCTATTTTGGATCGAAACTAATTATTATTTTACAATTACAGTTATTATTTTTACCAGTTCCGGATGTTGAGATTATTCTACATATTTCTTTCCGTTTTAAATACTTTTATTTTGTTTTTATATTTCTATGTATCTAATAATTAATAATACAATTTTACAGTTTTTCTATGTACCATTAATGTAACATTTTTTACAATATTAAAACTGTATTGAAAAAATTGGGGTCGTGTTTAAAATAGAAGCTTAGAAATATTTAAGTTTTATATTCGAGAAGTACTTCTACATTTTCTTTGTTTACTGCATTAAATATTTACGATAATTGAAGAATTATGATAATAATTGATGTCTACTTAATATCTTTATACAAAAATATTAATTAGTTTGTGATGAGAGGGATATCCAAAACAGAAAGGCAGAAGCACTAGACGAACTATAATTATACCATATACATTAAGTATATTTAAGGGAAATGGTATAAAGCAAAAGGCATATCTCAGCAGGTAGCAATTCTGAAGAACTACCAACGATTTCAATACCGATTTCAATGTAAGTATGTAATAATTATAGAGGAGAATTTTTAAATTATATACGTAAATAACTAACAACGTAAATAAGTTTAGTTAGTTTACAATTTACTTAATATCATTTTTGTTTACAAAATCATAAAATCTGTTCATCATCTGCATTTTGTAAAAAATATGAGCTTATAATTATTGCACAGGTGTTCAGTATCGTTATGTTCAAATTTCTGGAGTATAAAGTATATTTTGTTCTGACTAGAAACACAAAAGTGATAGGTCGATTCTTATTGTTTCAAAGGTACATTACATTCAATTATAAACAATAAATAGATTTATATCGAAAATAAATTGAATAAAATTTTAAAATTGCCGCCCTTACAATACAAACTTGTGCATGTATGCCAATGAAAGAAATGTCACTTCTAATTTGACGCTTGTTTAAACTCATAATAATTGTTGGGTAGCTTGTTGAATATACTGCAATAATTCCATGTTGGTGTATGAAACTTTTGCGTATATTAAACCTTTGATGTAGAAGATTTAGAGAAATTAAGGGGAGATTTAGTTGGCCATGCCACAGGAGCCTCCTCGACCAAGTCGTTGTGGATAATTCAAAATTAAACATTGTGGATATAAACTTGTTTTAATAATAAATTTATTGTTTATAATTTCATAGGCTTGTGATTTTGGAACGAATAGAAATCGACATTCCCGTTTTGTGTTTTTTAGTCATAGAATTAAGTCTACTTACTGCTCAGAAATTAGAACATAACGATACGGAATACCCTGCATACAACACATTTTTTTAATTACATCAACTTGAATTATTGTTTTTTTTTTATTTCACAATTATTTAATTATATTAATGAATAAATGGTGGCTTTCTTCCATTTATGGCTCGTGAAAATACGATGTTCAAAATAACAACTTCTCAAAGATCACTAACGTCACTTGTCAAATACCTACATATGTAGGTATGTATATAATTGCATAACTATGTTTGTATTATTATTCACAGTATTAAATTCAAGATATAAATATATCTAATTTCATTAGAAGGTTTTGAACAACCAATAATAAATTCTGTATATTTTTAAGGGGGGGGGGAATTTCTCAGAAACAAAATCACTCGTTTAGCAATAGGCTTTGCACTAAAGCGCAGAAAGTGTTTTGGTGTTAAGTGGTTAAAAGGGTTTAGGTGTGAATGGATTTGTTCTAAAGCCTGTAGCTAATTAAACACAGTGATTTTTGTTCCTGAAATATTCCGCTCTAACAAATGTACCGAATTTATTACTGATTCAAAACCTTTAATGAAACCAAATATATTTTCATATGTCTTGACTTTGTTACACTGTAAAATAATAGAAACAGTTACATATATACTTACAGCAGGTATTTTCAAGGACAAGTCACGTTTTTGCGATGTTTGAGAAGTTGTTTGAAAATTCCATTTCCACAGTTACATCAATGGAGATAAGTTTGAGATAATTTTTTTTTTACACTAAAGTACAAAAAGTGTTTCTGTGGTACTTGATCATACTTTAATCACCAAGTGTGAGTTTGTTTCTACGCCGAAAGTTTCAGTTTCCTTTCTATACAAAACTATGGCAACTAACAATATTCAAAATGATAAGGTACCTGTGTACCAAAATCTGAAAAAATTATTAGTACTAACGAGTGAAGTGAGTACATACTAATGATTTCACTTAAACAAGCTGAGTAGCCAGAAAGGATTAGAGCGATCTTTTCCTCCATGACCTATTATTGTGTTTGTTTATAAAATACTGAAAGTGTACCTACAAGAAACTAAATGGAGATGCAAACCTAGTATTTTAAGTTTAGAACACAACAAAACATTTTTTACTACTGGCGATGTCAGGTCACCTTTTTTTCTAAATGCTCCCACTCAGATTAGGATAAAGCATATTATCATGTGGTATTATTTGATTTCAGAATTCCTATTGTCAACCATGAAATTCATCACCATCTTGTTTGTGGTCGTCTTCGCCTCAGTTGCACTTCAACAACTGATATTGGCTTGCATTGCAAATGAGGTACCTGTCAATATGACGGCAGCGTGGGAAATTGCTGTTCAGGCTTTTGCTACCAGCAGTGTGGATGGGCAGTAGGTGACCGTCGAGATAGATAAATTAAATTTGTTTAAACAGGATCAATAAGCATACTTGTAAAATTCTCTATTTACGAATAACTGAATATATGGACATCCGTTTGATTAATTTTAGTGTTTGATTTCGTTGAATAATCAACTTGATTTACAGAGGGACACAGCAAATTGTTAAATTTGGATTTTCATGAAACTGCATGTTTTCAAAGTGGCCACTCTGTTCATCTTCAAAAGAATCCAATTGTTCATCTGTTTCACGGTAGTAAATTGTTATACATACATATGTCTTGTGATTAATGTATGTGATGTTTTTCTAACAATATTATTGAAAAACAAAGAGAGATTACGGGGGTTATAAAGACATATTGCAAATACCTAATGTATCTACAGTCAAGAAATCTTGCGGGCCCTAACAGAACCATATTAAGGGGACGTAGCTTTGGGAACAGTGAGGTTTGTGAAATTATAAAATTCCTCGTATGTTCGCAAAGAAACATGGGATCCACGTTGTCTATTAGGGAGTGATCATTACATAATAGTAAATTAAAACACAACTTAAAAAAACGTCTGTTTTACCTGAAAATGTTAGCAACGGCTTGTACTGGGTGGGCAAAATTGATGTTTTTATAGGGTATCTCAGTAACTGTAAGTGGCTACGGGAAAATGAACCCACCTTCCCGACCTCTTTTTTTCGAGATAAATTCATTGGTGAAAACCAGGAATTTGCTATATCTTTTCGTTTCTCGAGGGTTTAGTAAACGAAAATTGATTTTTTTGAGTTTTCGATTGTGTCGATAACCTCGGTTGTTTGTAAAATTAGAAGAAATCTTATGCACGTTCTACAGGCACTTTTTTTAAGTAGAATAGGATTTCCTTAACAGATTTTTTATATCTTGTGTAGTTTTCGCGTTATGGCATTAAACTTCCAATTTTTTTAAATGGAAACCATAGTTGGCCACGATTTAGCTAGAAAGAGGATTTTTTTCTCTTTACAACGATATATAGTTTGTGGGGTCTATGATGAGTGTTTATGCGGAAACAGTTAAAAATTTTAATTTTTTAGAGAGGTATACTTACTTTGTTTTTTCTTTGCAGGAAGAGTAAGTTTGGCGAAGTAACACATTGTTATAACAATGTTTTAATAATAATAACTGTTGCTATGGAAATTTACCCTGCGAAAAGTAACATAAATACATAGTAACAGTCGTATATAATGAATGGTATATTAAACTTAAATAACTAATTACAGACATAATATTAGTGACCAATTAATAATTAAATTATAATACATTCAAATAAGAAAGTTTAACACACTTAACAATCAAATTTGTAACAAATAATAAATGTAAAAAATACGATACAATATATTTTACAAAAAACAAAACTAGACAGATTAAAAAAAATACGAGCATGATTATTTACCTAAAGTTTTCAAATTGTCGTCCGTTGCTTGTGATGCAAGTTCACATTGCTTTGAAACACTTTTTGTTGCATTATAGATGTGAATATTTGAAACGGAATTCAGACAGTCTATAAGATTTTCTCAAAGGAACCCAGTGTGTCATTTGTCTTTTTGTATAAATTGTCTTTAATGGTTCCCCCAAAAAAAGAAATCTAACGGTGAGAGATCTGGCGACCGAGGAGGCCACTTTACTGGCCCATTGTTCCCTATCCATTTCTCCCCAAAATTAGTATTTAATAACTCCGAGATTAAATTAGTATTATGGGTGGTGCCCCGTCTTGTTGAAAAATGTCGTCTTTCGTTAAGTGGCAAGTTGTCTGGAAATTCTTCTACTATGTGGTAGTTTATCATATTGTATTACCGTTGACCATTTACCGTCATCATAAAGTTGGTAAGCTAAAATGCGGTTATTATATAGGGCATCACCATACACTAAACCGAAACGTCCTTGTTTTCGAACATCAACAGTCCGTTGAGAATATCTTCAGACCAATAATGTTTGTGGTGTCGGTTGAAAATCCCGGCACTACTTACGTAACTTTCATCTTAACAAATGATATTTTTAAAAATAATTGGTCTTGCTCAATTTGTTGTAGGTACCACTTTCAGAAATCCAGTCGGAGTTCAGGATCAGTTGGAAGGAGTTGTTGTTGTTTCCTTATTGTATAAGGTCTAAATTTGTGTTTTTTTTAAAACTGAAAAGTGCTCTTGTCGCGATATACCAGACTCTGCTTCAATTTGCCTACTTGAAATTGAAGGATTTACGACTACCATACCAACAACATTTATGGCAACATCCTCAGCATCTTGAATACGATAATTTTTTGGTCTTGGTTTATTAAATCCTCCGTATTCAACGAGGTTTTCTTTTTAGTCTACCAAAGATGGACATACAAGCTTGGCGCCCTTCAGGGTAGCGATTAAAATATGCTTCCGATGCAGCTTCAGAATTATATCCATTTTTGAATAAAACACTCTAGCATATTAAACTTTTCGTAATTTTGATACGCCATTGCGCTCTGTCAATTTTTAATCGAAACTCTTTAAAACTATAATGCAAGCAAAAACCAAAAACATAAACAATTAATCAAACAGTAATGTATAACTGTGTATTTACATCCCAATATCCAACTTTCTGTTTCAAAATGACAGGCGCCTACTGTGCAAAATAATTGAAATTACTTATACTGTCCTTTTTTAAAAACACATGTTTTAACTGTTTCCGCATAACCCCATCATAGACCCAACAAACTATATATCGTTGTAAGAGAAAAAATCCTCTTTTTAGCTAAATCATAGCCAACTATGGTTTCCATTTAAAAAAATAGAAGTTTATGCCATAACTCGAAAACTACACAAGATATAAAAATCTGTTAAGCGAAATCCTATTCCTCTACTAAAAAAGTGCCTGTAGAACGTGCAAACAGATTTTTCTAATTTTATAACAACCGAGTTATCGACACCAATCGAAACCTCAAAAAAATCAATTTTCGTTTACAACTCGAAAACGAAAAGATATATGTAAATTCTGGTTTTCACCAATGAATTTATCTCGAATAAAGAGGTCGGGAAAAAGGTGGGTTCATTTTTCCATAGCCCTTACATGGAAGCTGAGATACCTGATAAAAAAACATCGAAATTTGCC